>PVJX010007420.1:0-71169 GCA_004027295.1 Dolichotis patagonum | reverse complement strand
GTGCACCCATGTTTATAGCAGCACAATTTGTAATAGCCAGATCTTGGAAACAACCTAAGTGCCCATCAACTGAGGAATGGATAAAAAAGTTGTGGCATTTTTATACAATGGAGTACTACTCAGCTATAAAGAATGATCACATCGAGATATTTATAAATAAATGGACACGACTTGAGACCATTCTCTGAAGTGAAATAAAGCAAACTCACAAGGGTAAATACCATATCATCTCCCTAATATGAGATTTGATAAGAGTATATAAGACTTTATGGTAAGCATGAGGCCCCATCTCATAGTTTCAAAGTCTTTCAAAGTTTTAAATCATCAGTTGGAATGGTGTTATCCTGTTTTGTTTGACTATATCATACGTGATGATATGAACAGCTGTTTTGAAGAAAACATTATGACAGCTATTGCTGATTTACTATTATCCTTCTTAGAAGTCCTACCATGCTTTTTTTGTTCTATTACCATTGGTTCTGTCTATCACATTGTGTCTTATTGGAATTTGAATATGTATGATAGTTCAAACAAATTTTTTTCTTTTTCATCAAAAATGAGAGATTATAATACCCATTGATCATTTTCTGTTATTTGGTTCAGAAATCCCTCTAATTCTTTCACTATATGCATGGCTTTATACTATTGTGTTATGTTTGATATTATTGTAATTGAAACTATGCTCAACTATAGCAGAGTAAGAGATATGGTGTTAGATACTGTTGATGTCCAGTTGACTTAATGTAAATTACTGTGTTGTCTATGTTGTCCTCTTCTGATCTGCTCTGTACTGCCCCCTTTTGTTTTATTCTCTTTTAAGTTAAAAAAAAAATCTTTGAAAAAAAAATGGTATGAAAGAATAAAGACTGAAAAGTAATAAGAAGCAACAATTAATGTGACACAATATCAATCACCTTGAATTGTGTTTCATTAAAGTCTCAGAATGATAAACTATGCATAATAATACATTTCAGGGCTTGATACTGAAATAGCTCAAAAGCATATGTATAGAATATATTTGTCACATTGTACATTTTATTGTAAAATAATGTATACCATAAAATAAATATATTATTTCAGTTACAGCATAACAGAAGTAAAATGCAGCCAAAATATCTCAAAGGAAAAGAGAACAGAAATAAAAAGAATACTATTTTAAAGTTCATGTATCAGATGTCAAGAGTTACACCATTATTTGAACATGCATAAGCAGTCACAAATTACAAGATAAATATTAAGAAGCTCGAGAAACTGCTAAAAATGTAAAACCAACAGAAATCACTTGTATATACCATTAGCAAAAATAAAATAATAAAAATTTTCTTAAATTTTCAATGATTTTATAGGATGATATTCGTATAACTTTTATGAGGCATGTTTTGCTAATTCAATACATCTATACAGTATGTAATAATTAATTTAAAAAATAAACATTTGCATCACTTCACATGTCAGTCATTTTTGTATGCTGAGAATTTCAGACTCTTAGTAATTCAATACTAGATATATATCTATAGGATCTATAGGCAATGAAATTATTAACCAAAAACAATAATAATCCTTAAAATATTTAACCTAAAACAAAGTAAATGAAAAAAGGTACATTGAACCATAACTATATTAATATTTTCAATTAATGTAAAACATCTAAGCATATCAAGTAAAAAATAAATTATACAAGATAAAAATAACAAGATCAATTATGTACCATCTGCAAGAAACCCATTAAAATGTAAAATACAAAACTGGAAGATGTATAACGATGAAAAAATATGGCACAGGCACTAACCAAATGAGTGTACATAACTATACTGATATCAAAGCTGATTTTGGAACTAGACACCTTACAATAGATAAAGGCAACCACTCCACAGCAAGGAAGAGGACACCTGAGATGGTACGACCATTCTGAGTACAAGGGAACTCCGCAGTAAGATACTGAAATACATAGAACTGACAGAACTGAAAGAAATAGACAAACTCAGAGTACCTGATCTCAATACACCTTTCTCCTAATATTCGAACAATTATACAGATAATTGGGAAGCATATAGAAAATCTATTCGTGTCATTTCTGTCTTCTTCACTGTATTTTGGCATATGACAGATTTCAAATAAATGGTTTAAGTTACTCTGTTTGTTGGTATGAGTTGTTCATGATATTATCACTGCAGGTGATAGAGATAATGACAGTAATGTGATAATGGGCTGAATACACAGTTTAAAAAGTGCCACAAAGATAATTGCCCAGATTTCCCAGATCATAACCAGTTCTACAAAAGATTTAAGAAGAAATTATATCAATTTTCTAAAAGTCTTTTCCAGAAAGTCCGAATGGAGGAAACTTTACCTTGTTTTACGAGACCAGCATTATCTGATATCAAAACTACATGAAGGCATTACAAATGAAGAAATTATAATTATTCCTAACAAAATCATAGCCAATCAAACCTTAAATAATAATACAGCACAACAAAACAGCAATCGTCCCAGAAATCAAAGACCGGTTTGATATTCAGAAATCTATCAAATTACTTTAACAAACTAACAGAATAAAATGGAATGACCCAAAACTGCAATAATCTCAAAATATGGAAGAATATATGAAAAAAAAGCACATACTCTTGATAATAACTATCAGGACACTAGGAATAAAAGTAATCTTTTGTCTGAGGAAAAGCACCTATAGAATCTCAAGCACCTTATGCAATGCTGAAAATCAAAACATTACTCCGAATCCCAAGATCAGAAACAAAATAAAATTATTTCATATTCATCGGTTTACTTCAAAAGTTTTCTCACATATAGTGAGAAAAATGTTTTAAATGCAGATGTATTAGAAAGGAGCATGTGAAATTTGATTTACCACACCATGCATGGTCACGTCTATGGCAAACCACATGAAATTATAAAAACTCTACACAAACAAGTAAATTGACTTAAGAAAGTTTCAGTATTAGGTCAACATGCAAAACTGAATAATATTTCTACGTGCTAACAACAAATTACCACAATTTGAAATTTGAGTAGAATTCAAAGAAAAGATTCATAAAATATGCTCAGCAATATTACTAGTCATTAGGAAAATGCAAGTTGTATCATAATTTATACTGCTTATGAATCCAGGGTTATTCTAGTAAGAAAATACATTTCTTCTGTTAATCTTCCCTAGGAACCCCTCAGTATCTCGTTTTACAGGGAGAAAAAAGAGTTCTAGAATTCTGGGAGGGTAAGGCTGGAGGACTATAAGTCTGGGCAACTCACCAAGATGCCACCTCAAAAAAAAGAAAAGAAAAGGAATTTAGATTTCAAGTCTAGTGACTGTTTTTATATAGTTATTACCTTGTGTTGTAATAATACCAAACTCATTTGAAGTTCATTTTTCCCTCATTATGCCTGATATTTTGAAAGCTGGAATCAAAGTTTAGAAATTCCTTTCTACATAAGTTTATAAATTTGATTTTAATTCTATTTTTTCACCTTACATTCAAGACCAGGAATTAGTGTTTAGTTTGTCCTACTCCACAAACTTAATAAAATTTTCAGAAACTAAAAAATCAAAAAAGAAGTAGAAGAAGAAGGAGGAGGAGGAAGAGGAGAAGGAGGAGGAGGAGGAAGAGGAGAAGGAGGAGGAGGAGAACGAGGAGAAAGAAGAAGGAGAAGAAGACAGAGGAGGAGGAGGAGAAGGGAGGGAAGAGGAGAAGAGAATAAGGGAAGAGAGTGAGTTTAATGAAGGAAAAGGGAAAGGGAATGAAAAGGAAAGAAAAGAAGCACACAGAGACTACAAGGTGCATGGGAAGGATTAGCAGGACTTCCTCAGATGGCAGCCAGCCAGCCCTGCAGGCAGGGAGGCCGCAGGCCTTGCGAGGGCTGAGGGCAGGCTCTCCCCTGCCCACACCACCGCCCTTACTTCAGGGACCAAGGGAACTGACTAATGAGGGCCAATTGCTCCTTCTTTCTCTGAGCAACGTTAGCATCTATCTGCCGTGTGACGCGAAGTCTCCATCACTTCTGGAACGTCCTTGACTCATCTTCTTTCCAGTTCTCCCTGGTCCTCTTCCTGGGACCTGCCTCTGCTAGGCGTGACCACCAGCTCCAGCCCTATTCTGTCTCACTTCTGTTTCTGGACTCTGCTTTTTGTCTGTTCTGCAGTCTGAGCGCTTTTTCTTTTCTAATGTGCAGAGCGCTTTATCTGGCTCTAATCTTCTATCAAATTCATCAATACAATTGTATATTTTATTTTACTTTTTATGTGTAGACGTTCCATATTTTAAGAAAATTTAGCGGCCCGAAGGAGAGAGACCCTGGTGCATCGGGACCTGCACCGTGGGGTTGACTCCGGGTGCTGAGAGAACAAGGAACTCTTTCCATCTCTGGGGGGTGACTGTGATCCTGCCTGCCTGTGGGCTAAGAATCAGACATCTCATGTTGTCCTGTCCCCCATTCTGTGCCCCCCCCCCTGCCTAGCAAGTGGGAGCCAGTGAACTACACATCTTGTGAAAAGATTGGCTATGTTATTTAGTATGAGTTCCCCATATGCAAAGGTAAGGACAACCATTAGGAAGAAAACAAGAGACAATATGACAGATAGTGAAGATCTCTAGTTGTCCAGCTTTGAAATTTATGCTTTCTTATGCCCCGTTCTGTTCTGTTTTGTTGTGTTTAATTTGACTCCCTTTTAAAATAAAAAAATTAAAAAAATAAAATTTACAATCAGCATTCTGTTTAAATTCTTCAGTTTTTATATCTATTATAAAATTTATAACAATAAGATCAAGTGTTATTTTTTGGATAAATTTATTTTTTTCCTCTTGGCCCTATCTCATATTAAATCTAATAATTTTTTATCAAATGTGTATGAAAAGTTTTGACTGAGCGATTTTTTTCAGGATTGATTTCCTTCTATTTTGGGTTGAGTGATTCATTCTTACACAGAGAATTGCCAGCATTTGTAGATGTGATGTCTTTCCAGTTTACTCTTAATCCCCACGAATGTAGTCATTTGGGTGCCAGCCGAAATTATGAGTGCTATTCAGGGATATTCCAATTTCCTGGTTATGAATTCTAATTGCTGCCTCACTAGGGTGAAGAGTCTGTTAATAATTCTATTTACTTTCTTTTTAAAATTAATTGAAGACAGTTACGTACAATAAGTGGTATCCACTTCAACAGGGCAATTCAATGAGATGTGATGGGCATGTACATCACCGGCAAAACCACCTCCAGCACAGAGGTAGAGAGTACACCTCCCTGGTGGAGGTGCCTTGCTATCTGTCCTTAGGCACACTGCCCTCAGGCATGCCTCACTCTGAGGGCTATTTGTAGCTTCTAGTACATTTTTGCTATCTATTTGGTGGTTTAATTCTCTCTCTCTTTCTCTGTGTGTGTGTCTCTCTCTCTTTGTCTCTCTCTGTCTCTGCCTCTGTCTCTCTGTCTCTCTGTCTTTGTCTCTTTCTCTCTCTCTCTCTGTCTCTCTCTCACCTTCCCTCACTTCTTTCCCACCTCCTCTGTCTACCCCTTCACATTCAGATGGGATGTCTGCCCCTTCCTTTCCTTTTGAAATCTTCTGGGATCTGTTTAATGTTTGAATAGCTACACTTGGAAAGAATTCATATTATGTAGCTGTTAGGCATAGTCTACTAAAGCTGTCCATTTGTTGACTCTGGTTAATGATTTCTCTCAAGTTTTCTATATCCATGGTGATGTTTTGGTTTGTTTTTCAATTATTGGTGAAATTCTTTTAAAATCTCCATTATGTTTGTTTATTTCCTACTTTTCCTCTTATTTTGTTGGTTTTTGCTTTGTGAACATTGAACTTCTAATATTGGGCATGTGAGAATTTATAACTGTACTATGTATAATCCATGTACATATGTTTCTATTTATTTGCAATTGTTTCACTGACACAGTGAATCTTTAACTATTACATAGACTTGTTGTCTTCGTAACTTTTTAAATAACATTCTGATGCTCTTTGTCCTAAGGTCTATGTAGTTGAATATTAAGAAGTATATTATTTCAGTTAATATTCAGTTAATAAAAGATGACATATCTCTTTCTGGCTCTATATTTTTAGTCCTTTTTTGTATTTTAAGAATTGTTTGTGTTGACCTTATAACTGGTTATTGAGGTTTTTAATCCAATCTGATATGATTGTACCTACAAATGCTATGACCTACTCATTTCTCATTCTTCTATTTGATTTTCTGTCTCTCAACCAAAATTAGCATTTACAGGAAATTATTTTAGTTAAAATATTGGTAACTAGCAACTCCATATTTTCATTAACTATCATTCCTGTCTTAAATGATATTGTAGTAATATACTTAGGGATGTCATATGTCTCTATGTATTTAATAGTTTTTAAATTTTTTTATTTAAAACTAGGAGAAAATTTCCAAAGTTACATTAGTTATTTGTCATTAACCCATACGCAATGTTTAGTGTTCTCTTTCTCCTATAAAGTTGATTGGGCTGCGGTTTCCTTCAGCCCGAAAAGCTTAGTTAAAATGTTTGGTTCAGACCTGTTGATAGGACTCTCTTAGCACTTGTTTATCTGAAATATGTACTAAGACGTCATTCATGAGGCAGATTGTCATTGGACATGCAGTTTCAGGCTTCAAGTTTTTTCATTTATGTCATTTTGATCATTGGCTTCTGCTGTTATGAATTTGGGGATTGTTTCTCTATATATAATAAGTTATTTTTTGTTATTTTCAAGATTGTTTTGACTTTTAGCAGTTTGCCTATGAAAAAATTGAGAAATTATTTTCTTTATACTATGTGTTGGGTCTGTTGTACTTTCTATAAATTAATATTTCTAACATTTTGGAAGGTTTTTCATTATTTCTTCATATAATTTATTCTGCTCCTATTTCTCTGTACTCTTCATCCAAAACCCTGATTAATATTTTTTGGCAATTAATATTAATAGTGCCTGAGCCTTTTTTCACTTTTCTACAATTAAAAAGAAATTCTCCCCAGCAGACTGTTTCTATCTTCAAGATTAGGAAGTGTCTCTCTTGCCACACACCCTTCTATCATTTCTCTCATCTAGTGAAATTTTATTTTTAGTTATTATTGTTAGCTCTGAAATTTAATAAATTTTACTTTTTGAGACTTTTCCTTTCACTCATTGGTAGTACTTTAGTTTTCTTATGAAAATTTTGAGCACACTTGTGTATGTATGCATATAGGGGGCTGGGTGGCATGTCTACTGTGAGGCCTTAGTCTACACTCAGATGTAATTTTTGATTCCTTTTTCCCAACTAAGTTTGGGTATCACGTGTCCATTTTACTGCATGTCTTATAGCATTGTTTCAAAGTGGATAGGCCATATATTGCAGCAACACTTGAAATCTATCATGATCTTTTGATGATTTAGTTCTCAGAGCTCTGCATTCAACTTTCAAACTTGCCCCCCTCTTTTTTATTTCCAGTATGCAGCTGTTGATATCCGTGATCTGTTTCTTCACTTGAAAACTGCTAAATATTTTTAGTCCAGTGGCCATGGAGTCTTCTTTGGGCTTGTTATAAATCTACATTTTTACATTTGTGCAATCACCTCAAATTTCTTTTGATGGAATGATGTATCTTGTATCAATATTTATATTTTTATATTTAAAATATGTTTTTTATCAACAGTGCACAGTTAAAGATTGCTTTCTAACCAGTTTGATAATCATCACTGTGTTTTAGATGCAGTGTTTGACCGTTTACATTTAATGGTTTAAATTCATCATCTTGCCAATTGTTTTCTATGTCTTTCTCTCTACTTTCATTTTCTTTTTCCTTTGAATATTTTTAGAATTCCATCTTAGGAACTTCCTGAATCTTTATATTTTTAGTGATTTTATTCTTCAAATACCTTTATTTTACCTTTATCTAGTTTTACACCTGATCAATACAATTAACTTCTCTACACAGTATACAAAAAGTGTACCACATTATTGTTTCTGCTTCAAATAATCAATTATCATTTAAGGAGATTTTAAAATTTAAACTAAATAGAATGTTCCATTATCTCACTTAACTGTAATTTCTCTCTCTTAATTCTTTGAATAGATCTCTGATGTAGTGGCTATATTTTACTCTGAAATTATTACAGTGGGTTTACCTTACATTTCCAGAATTCTTTATAGTACATTCATGAAAGTTCTTGCTTCTCTGTTTATTGTAAAATTATATATTAAATGTGTGCATTTTCTTGAAAGCAGCAATGAGTAATAGTAACAGTAGTTACAGTTAGTTGAACTGCAAACAAACTCAGTCCTCATATGTAGAAAGAAATGTTGATGCAGTTGTTACATGCTGAGTTACTTACTTTAGGTATTAACTTCGCAAGATAAAGTCCAGTCTGTTTTACCTGCTTTGTAGGGCTGTGCCAGGGTAAGCTTTTTAACATTAAGGAATCCATTATTCAACTTGCCGAATCAAAAGAAGGTCCACTGAGAAACTATGGCTGACTGTAGCTGACAATAACATTACTAGGAATTTCATCAGGACTTTATTAAAAGTGCAACCAAGAGACATTATAGCTATTCTGATCCCTATAGATTCTTTATAAGGTTTTATTTTACTTGCCAGAGAGTTTTTCACTATGTGGCACTGATCAAAAATTTATGCCTCTCAGTCATATCTCACACTGAAGGTGTGTGCTTTTCCCTGCCGGCTGAGGCAGGAGCAGATTGTGACCAGTGAGTGGTCAGTGCCGTGCTTACCTGCTAGGTTAGCGTAAGCTGGTGAAGTTGCCCTTCCTAATTTGTTCAAACACCTGGCTACCACTGTTCGCTAGGCTCGGCACTAGCATATGGTCTTCATTTAGAACACTGCAAACATCACATGATGGAGACTGTGAAATTTAAGAAAGACCAGTACTGTTTTGATTACAAACTCAGAAAGAAAACAAAACAAAACAACAACAAAGCAAATAAACCAAACTCTATGCTCAGCTAAGAATCCCAGAATTTTATTATAGAAATGTCTAATTCTGTGGTGCTGTGTTATTTTGATTTTTTTTGTAGTAGCATTTTTTTATTTGACATTTCACTTTTGATTTGCCTTTTGGCTGTGTTTCAAATGATAGTATAAATAAATTTACAAATAAAATAATGCAAAATATATACACATGGAAGAACATTATAAATTTATGAGCTTTCACTTTTAATAACAAATTTCATCTAGAGTTTAAAAGTTCCATTTTTATGCTATAATCCTATTGATTAGAAATAAATGTGTATGTGTTTTCCAGTTCAACTGTAATTAAATAGCAGCCGTCTATCTCTGTAAAACAGATGAAAGAGCTTCAGTCAGAGCCGTTAGGTTAATCCAGCTGCCTCAAATGTGTGCTGTATTTGACCATTTGCCAAAAGAAAATCTGTGGCCGCCTGAGCCAGCTGGCACAAGGCTGGAGGGCGGGACTCTCTCAGCTGACCAGGACTCCAGCTGCAGACAGTTCTATAAACTCCACCTTGAAAATGATAAATAATGAAAGTTCTGCCTTGGCTGCCCAGCAATTTTGCCAAACAGTAACACCTTCAGAAATCATTTTCTTAAAATACCTATTATAATTCGCATTACTTGAACTCCAAAAAGAAGCCATTTATCAGTATTTTGAAGACGAGGACTGGGTGTCCAGCTCCAGGGAAGAGCGCTTGTCAAAGGCGTGTGAGGCCCTCGGTTTGATTCCCAGCACCACAAACAAAAGAAAACAAAAACAAACAAAGCATATGCCTAAGAGAAAAAATACTGATACTACATATTTACCAGTTAAGAAGCCTGGGGTTGTGACTTTGTCACCCTTCCTATCTCAAAAAATGGGGGAAGGGAATTAATTCTAAAGTTAATAACAGAGAAATTTGTCAATAATCAATTGCACTCAATTCACAGTGTTACTTAAAAAGAGCAGTGATAGATAATTTCTTAATATTTTTCCACTTTCCCCATCACTGAGTTATGCTACATTTTTGTATCGGAAGAAGAACTCATGTTTATAATCACCGAGAAAATCTTGATTTGGACACCTTGGTTCTCTGCACGTGTGCTTCTGTGTGCACACGCGCGTGAGTCCGTGTGTGACTGTGTATGCCCGCCAGGTGTCTGCAGGAGGCCTGCCATGCTCACAGTCCTCTGTCACACTCTCCTTTGATTTCCCCCACCTGGTGTTTGCTCCAGCAACATGTCTGCCCGGCCATTTGAGTTATCTGAGAAGCTGTCAAAAGGCTGAGAAGATTTGGGAAGATTTCAAAAACCTGGCTGAGCCCGCCTTTTCAAGGATAATACTTCGTGACACTTCTATTCTCTATCCCAAACCTCAGATGTTTGATTTTTTCCACTGCAAAACAGGGGCAAATAAGAAGTACAGGAGCAGATACAATGTGCTAAAAATATAAACTTCATAGAAAAATTTGACTTTTCTCAAATAATCAACATTTATATTTTCAAATTATAAGGTGATAGAAGGGGTCTGGTTTTAAAGGAACCACATATAAGAGAAATATCAATTAACAACGCAAGGTTTTGAATAGCCCACTTTTATGAATATTAGCTTTAACTATATATTTGCTTCTATTATTTTAAAAAGTAGTGAAGTTACATTGTCTAAAAAATGTGAAAAATATAGGGAGGACGATGTCACCCTTTAGCTCCTGTCTTGTGTTTGCCTGTAAGGGCTTTATTCTCTCCCCCCGACTAAAGAAGATTTCCTTATGTTACTATTGTATCCCTCCCTCTCTGCTAGCACTGCCAGGTTTGGCAAACTAATCACTCCTGATTGGTTTAAATATCAGACAATCAATCCCACTTTAGATATATGTTTCAAATATTGCATAAGACATGCATACTAATATATATACACACATGTATATGATTATATAATTTCTATCTAGTGTTCAAATTAAATAAAATGTCCTGTATTTTAACTGGCAACCATAATCCTTCCAGAAATGTTTACACACATGAAAGAAGTGTCTGCTGTTCTTTCACGGTATTCTGCACTTCTTCTTTTGATTTTTTATTTAGCATTGAGTGTTCAATAAGTTGCCTGTACTCTACCTGGTGACTCTTCTTTATGATACCTGGCACTGTTTGTTTCTTTTTAACAAACATCACTTTTGGAAATAATTTTCAATTTGATCAGCACTGTATAGGAGTATTTATATTTGCTTACAAACACTATGCTACCAAATCTTTGGATTTTGTCATCAATCTGAGATGAAAAAGATGTCTGGATGTAGTTTATTTTTAATTTCTCTTTCTATTAATAAGGTTGATATTTTCATGTCTATGAACAATTTCTATTTTTCTTGATTTTTCTAGTTGTCTCTTACCTCCAGTTCTACTAAGTTCTACTAGAGTTAGTCTCTTTCTTCTCAATGTCTTTGTGTGCTTTGTATACCTTAACAAGTGACAAATAGTTTCTATATTTTTTACTTGTGAATTATTAAATTTTATTCATCTTTACCACCTTTTTAGCTTACAGCTTTTGCATTTGCAATCACAGCAAACAAAACAAAAGAAAACCAAAAAAAAAAAAAAAACCCAACCTTCTCTAACTCAAAGACAATAAATGAATTCACCCTTTTTTGGATTTCTGGATTTAGATAGTTTGAATTTGTGAAGGTCAACTGTTAACTTGATTGCTGTGGCCAGCTTCAAAGCGGACTAGCGAACAGTAAAGCACACTTCATGTGCAGGGGTGAGGTGCAGGGCCCTGCAGACTGTCCCTCCTGCCGTGCCCCTTTCTCTCCAGCACCCTCCGGAGCTCTGCTTCTGCAGGCCATGCACAAAGCAGCACTGCTCCATGCCACCATCCCTCCGCCACGTCTGTGGACTGGCGCCAGCCCAGGGACTAAGTCCTCTGCAATGCTAAGCTACAATAAAGCTCTCCTTTGAACTGCAAGTGCCAGCTGCTTTGCCCAAGCAAAAGGAAAGGAATAATTCATACAGAATTATTTTTGTTTTTTATTTAAACCCTTGATCCATTGGAGTTTATCTTATTTGCTGTGGTGCTTTTCTCATTTGTTCTTAGGCCTTTTATTTTTTTAAATAGTGCCTTGATCCTTTATATTTTCCCTTCCATTCTCCTCCCTCTTGTTTCCTTCCCACTTCCTGGGCCTAATTGTAAAGGCCATTATTGTTTGTGCTAATTTAAGATCTTGCTTTTACTGTTTATTAAATCTCTTATTTAATTGGCTCTATCTTAAAACACTGAACTGTTTCCTTACTGTTTACCTGCCCGTGACATCACATCAGATTGAATTAATTATGAAACTTTTGAAACTAAAATGACTAGAAAAAAGGTCTCGTCTTTATAGTTCTCACTTCTTGGTGTTTGCTTGGTTACTTTTGTTGATTTTTCTGTGTGAATTTTAGAGTTAGCTAATCAAATTTCACTAATAATTTTTTGGAAGGCTGCTGAAATGACTGTAGTCAGTAGTGTGTGGCTGACCACAGTGGTGTAAGCCCAGTCACTCAGAAGTGGGGTTGAGGCTGGAGGAGCTCAAATTCCAGTCCAGCCCCAGCAACGTAAGGAGACTTTGTCTCATAGTAAAATTCTGGAAAAGGTCTGGAGGGCTAACTTAGTAACAGAGCCTTGGCCTAGCAGCTGCAAGGCTTTTGGTTCCAACCCGAGGACACACGCGCGCACTCCTAGGTTGCGTACTTCAAAATCAGTAGAAGAGAGAATTTTCAGTGTCCAATAAACAGTAAATATTGCACATACTAATTAACCTGATTTGATCATTATACAATGTATACCTGCAACCAGACTTACATTGCACTCTATAAATGTGTGACATTACTGCATGTCTGTAAAATTAATTAAACTAAAATCCTTTATAAATTTATTCAGGGAGAACTGACAAATTTGCAATACTGGGACATACTGTCCAAACCATGGTCTATTGTTACATTTACTTAAGGTGTATCATTTTATTTCAAAAGCATTTTAAAGACTTATTCATATAGGTTTTGCACATTTTCTGTTAAGTAGATTACTAGGCATGGTGGTTAAGCGTAACTTCGTCAGCTTCATGGTTGTTGATCAGCCTAGGAGAGTGATAAAGCACACTTCTGGCTGCGTTTGGACTGTCATGGAGGCATGACCTTGGGTACTACATTTTGTCCCTGGTTCTGCATGGCTATCCTGCTTCCTGGCCACTATGAATTAAGCACTTTTGCTCCACCACACGCTTCCATTCTGCTGTTTCTACCTTAAAGCCAGCAAAGCGTGGAGTGAATCCTCTGAAATCATGACACAAATTAAATTTCTCCTCCTGCAAGCTGTGGGCATTGGGGAGTGCGTCCGAGCGGCCGGAAATCTGAGAAACATGCTTGGTATTGATGGCATTTGTTGCTAATGGAGATCTGCTATATAGCTGGTTTACATGAAAGCTTTGATTACATTTTACAACTGCTACCTTTCCGAATTGCTGCCAGCCCACCTGAGGCGTCCAGGAGAGATTTTGTGGGTGAGGTCTCCAGGTTAAAGGATGCATATGTACAAGACATCAGCCACAACGGCAGGCAGCATGGAGCAAAGCACAGAGCACACTGCAAGGGGGCAAGAGGAGGCTGCGTCTTCACTGTGTAATTCTTACACAGGTTGGTATCTCGCATTTACATTCTTCTGTAGTGCTATAACCAGCGCATGTGTGTGCACCTGTGCTAAATCATGCTTACAGAAGCACAGCCCACTGTGCACCTGTGCAGGACAAGCAGGGTCACATCCTCAGGTGTCCTTAGATGGCTGTGTGCTTTGAAGAAGCCTGAGTGGTTTCCCACAGTTGTCGTTGATTATATAAATTTCAACTAAGCCTACTATGTTATTTAGGTATGTAATTATACCATCTGCAATTAATATCCTCTTTCAAACACTCTTACTGCTATTTTATCCCATTGGATTGACAGATATGTTCAAGGCAATGCTAAATTTTGGTGGGAAAATATGCATTTTTATTTTTCCTGACTTTAAATAAGGTGCAAGGGTTTTTTTGTCTGAGGTAGATATGTTTTATCACGTTACATCCATTGATAACTATTTTTAATGTTTTTAAAAATTAAAAATAATGGCTAATAAATTTTCACAATGCCCTTCCAAAATCTATAGAGATGACCTGTTTTCTTAACTGTCTTAATATGAAAAATTATCTTAATAGATTTAATAGTGAATCATTTCCAGTTTTGAAATAAATTGGACTTGCTCATAATTTTGTTTTTAAATTTGTAATTTAGCTGAGCACCTTGCACCAGGGAACCCAGCTATGTGGAAGGCAGAAGGATCACAAATTAGAAACCACACTGAACAAGCCAGAAAGACTTAAAATAAAAATTTCAAAAGGACTGAGAGCGTAGCTCAGTGGTAGAGGACTTACCGATCATGCACGAAGCCCGAGTTCCTTCCCAAGCACTGCAAAAAGAAAAATTAAAAATTGACAATTTAGCTTGGGTTGCTGCTTTGACTAGAGGTACTTCAAGGAGTGTTTTTTGCTTCGCTTTATCTAATTTATAGGAAGTATAATTTTTTGGCTTTGTTTGAGTTTACATTTCTAACTTTACTACATTGTGATCAGATAACTGTTTTAATACTACTATTTTTTTGGAATTTGCTCTTTCATTTTAGTCTATTGTACATTCAATTTTTTTCTATTAAGCAATTATGTTGTGCTTTCTATTCTGAATGTACTGGTAGATGTAAATGAAGAGCCAGTATATAAGCTATGTAATAAATTGGTACACACGTTGGTTCGCACTGCATTCCTCACGCTGCCCTGGAGTAGAAATCGAACAGGCGTCCTCTGTGCAGGCTCTCCGGCTGCAGTGGAGGTAGAAGCCAACGGTGTTCTCCACGGCAGGCTTTGTCACTGGTGCTCGTCTCTCTACTGCGATGGGCCGAGCATGCAGACATTTTGCTGACAAAGGGCTGGAGGGGGCCCGGACCCCAGAGGCCTTCTGCAGATTGTGGAGACACTTCCCAAATTCTAGCGGCTCCTGCAGCCCCTCGAGGTCCCCCAGGGATGAGCCCCTTACCTCTGCTCCTCAGGAAAACTTAATTCAGCCCACAAGGACACCCTCTGCTCTTGTCTCCTCTAACAGACTCACGCTGCAGTGGGGTCAAGGCCGTGACCTCCCACGGCCTGTGTTGCGTCCGGTTCCTCAGGACACAGGATGGCATCTGCATTCAGGTAGCCCAAGGGCACTGCAGACCAGGCTGTGGGGGACCCACCGCACGTGGGTGAATGAATTCTGCCTACTTTTAAAATTCCCTTATTACATTTCTAGTGTCATTTTTATTTTCCCACGTCCCATAGTCTGAAGTGTGACTATTCCCCAGTTCCCAGTGAGTTACAGGACGGTCACCAGCCCGTGGAAGGAGGAGGCCGCGCTGGCCTGCAGGGGTGGGGTGGAGATCTCTGCTCACTGAGGGTGTGCCCGACCAGGCGCA
Source organism: Dolichotis patagonum (assembly GCA_004027295.1). NCBI lineage: Eukaryota > Metazoa > Chordata > Mammalia > Rodentia > Caviidae > Dolichotis > Dolichotis patagonum. The sequence continues at coordinate 55,727 of PVJX010007420.1, read as the reverse complement.
GACGCTCTTTCCACCTCCAGTCACCGTGACGTGGGCAGCGCCAGCCCTGTGCACTTCCTTCTAAGAGATTTTCTCTGACGTTTTTCTGACTGAAAATTTTATTCAGATCTTGCAGTACTAATGCTTTCTACCTAATTATTCATGCATAATGTATAGGTTTTATTTTAAATACAGTTTTTAAAAATATATTTTGTAATTCAAGACTTTCACGTTTGAATTTCACCTGATGGCATTAAAATTTTCTCTTATTGTTTCGTCTGCTGGGTTTGCAGCCTGCCTACTGCCAGGTTACTTAAAGGTGTATGTACCACTGTTCCAGTCTCATTAACATGTATCTGTTGCAATTTCCCCCCTGTTTTTATTTGCTCTCTTTCTAATAACTTGAATTTATGCAACTATAAATTAGAAATCACCTTGTCTTGAACATGTAAATACAGCTCTGTAACTCATTTGTATTATTCCCAGGATTTTGTTTTCATTTGTTTCAAGTCTAACTTTGTAACTTTTATACCATTTGCAATCCCAGCCCTTGCATCTCTTCTGTTTTCTTTACAGAGTCCTAGTTATTTAGAGGAGGTTGTATTTTTGTTCTAGTGGTAACCATTCTTGTTAAGATGATGTGAGATATAGTATGTTAAATTCATGCTTTCTTTTATTTTCTCGAGTATCACTTTTTGTGGGGGGGGGACTGGGATTCGAACTCATGACCTTGCACTTGCCAGGCACATGCTATGCTGCTGAGCTACATCCCCAGCTATTTTCTCAACTGTAAGTGATTCTACAATTCTAATGTTTGCTATACCTCCCTTTTTTCTGCTGTTCTTCCTCTCAGTTTCACAGTACTCTCTAGCTTGGTATCTATTTGTATACTTCCATACTTGCATTTTCAGCATTTTGCAATTGTAGCTTTTTCTGTTCTAGAGATGTGACTATCAGCACATTCTCCACGTTTGCCTCACCTAGCTTTTGCATTGAAAGTTTTCTCCTTTCCCAATATAGCATCGCCGTCCTTCCTTTAATCACCTCGTGTATCTTGGCTGCGGAGATGCACACGTGCGCTGTGCACCTCTGGTCCTATTGCTGTGAGCCAGTTTCTGTCAATTATTTTCCTGCTTGCTGGAAACTCTGGCGGGTGCAGAGCACCCACCATTGGCTCCGATAAAAGAGCTTCTCGGAACAATCTTGTCTGAATTCTTTCGTGTTCGCCCCCGTGTGTGTGCAGCCCTTTTGCTTTAAGAGTAGCCTGTGTTTGCCTGCATTCTTCGAAGCCTCTGTACAGATCAGAAGGGGCCCCTTTCCCCAGACAAAGTCCTGTGTACACAGCGCTTGATAAGAAGGGGGTGAGAACATGTCTTGGGGATTGGAGGGGCCTGCCCTTGGGGTTACCTTCAGGCCTGTCCTTCTAACTGAGGTCATTTAGTGTACGTTCTTATAGTAAGTCAAATTTACCATTTTATATAGCATTGCACTGTATTTGTTTAGTTCAAGACTCCCCACAGTTTTGGTGCTGCCCATATCTGGATTAATTCTACTGTAGTAGAAACACCACTGGGTAATTCAGTGCTTTGAAATTTGGTGTGATTTACCTCATGGGCCAGTCCACATGTGCTTAAGAAGTTGAATGTAGTGTTGTGCGTACTTACTAGGGAAAACCTGTCAGGTTATCCAGGGCCTTGCTGTTTCTATTGCATGGTGTCTTTTCCATCAGGAAAAGGTGTCTTTTCAATCAGCCCCCAGCAGGAAGGTTAAAGCCTGTCAGTGTGATTGCAGAGTTTTTTAAAATTTTCCCCTTTAGCTTATTGATCTTTTATTTTGTAAAGTTTAGGAGTATTTTATTATCTGCAAATAAAATCAAAATTATATCTTTCTGGTGGACTGGCCATTTTACCAACAGAGACAACTTTGCTTCTAGTGATACTTGTGGCCTTAATGTATGTTTTGCCCATTGTTAGTGGAACTACCAGTTCGTTGTGGTTAAATCCCATGTTTGGTTATATATCCGCACATGACGCATCACTTTCATCTTTTACTTTTACCATCCTGCTTCCTCATATTTAAGGTGTATCTTTCAGAAACACCACACAGTTGAGATTTTAAAGTCCCGAACCTTGCTCTTCAGTTGAAGTATTTCCTGATGTCCCTGACATTAAATCTACACGCTATTTACTATTTATCTTCTTTGATTCATTTTATCCCTTTCTAGAATTAATTAAAAGTAATCAAATATTAATGCTTCTGTTTCATTGAATTTTCCCTCTCCATTAGAAAAACTTTCATTATTAATCATGACTATGTTTGATCTACGCAACACTAATCCTATCCTACTTTAGTATTATTCACATCATGTATGTTAACCATACATACATTTTTCAAGTACATTTTAAGTATATGGCACTGTTATTGTCATATAGAAAAGAATAGACACTTGCATTTTACCTACGCGTTATTTTTTCATTCTTCATTCTTTAATTTCACTATTTTCATATCACTTGAAAAGCTCTGGGATAATTTCTTTCATTGTATGTTTTTCTGCCAATAAACTGTTCCAGATTCTGTTCATCTGTCTTTATTTTCAAAGGACTCTTTTTACTGAATAAAGGATGCTAGATTTATAATTATTTTCTTTCCAAATGCTAAATTTCTTATTATGTTTTCTTTGTGCTTATATAATTTCTGTTGAGAATTAGAGTCCTTTTATCATTGTTGCTTTTTTGGGAAGATATCATGTCTATATTCCCTTGGATATTTAAAAAAAAATCCTCTTTGTTTAACTTTCAGCAGTCTTATTGTGCTGCTAAATGTGCAGTGTATGTGTGTGTGTGTGTGTGTGTGTGTGTGTGTGTGTGTGTTCTTTTAATTTAAATTTCTCGTAGTTAATAGTTCTTTAATTTTTGACAGGTTTTGTCAGTTTTGAAAATTCTCAGCCATTATGTCTTCAAATACTGCTTCTACTCTACATCTTTATCTGAAACACTAATTATGCATGTTTTTGATTTTTCAAAAATGTCCTTCATTTTCCACATTGTCCTTTCCATCTCCCTTTCCTTCTTCCCTTTCTTTCTGTGTTTAAAATGAGAGTATTTCCTATGAATTTATCCTCCAATTCATGAACCCATTCCCCTATGTATGACCGGCTGTTGAATGTACATTGAATCACTAATTTTTGTTATTTTACAGTTCTGCAATTTTCATCTAATTCTCTTTAAGAGATAACAGATTCTCATTTTTTCTGTGAAAAGTTTCATTTTGTTGTTTATCTTTAACCCTATTACTCTGATAATAGTTTGTCACCCCTGGAGCTGTTGATAGTTTCCACTTTTCTCTTGGTTTTGGTTACTCGTTTGTCTCTCCTAAAAGCCTGTTAATAAATTTCGGAATGGAAGATGCTGTGTGTTAAATACTAGGCCATTTGGAAAGATAGATCTGCGTCTACACGCTTCCTTGCAGCAAAGGAGCATTAGGCTATGAGCTGAATCAGCTGCTGTCTTCTCGGGTGGAGATGTTTCAAACTGGGATTCTATTTTAAGGAAGAAAATCACTTTCTAGTTTGCCCTTCTCTTAGAAAATAATAATCGGTGAGGCTTCGCTCAGATCTCATGTTTGCAGGCCTTCCTTTTGGTCTTGGCCTAAACTCCCATGTTTTGTGCTTCCGGCTACAGCTCAATGACACTCTGAGTTGACTTGAGTCCTGGCAGTGGGCTGGCCTGCCCTCTTACCTTCTCCCCTTCGCCCGCTCTCTGCCTCTCCACCCAGCTTAGGAGAAACAAATCCCTCCGCGGGAAGCATCAGCCTTCCCCCTCGTGTCTTTTCCGAAGGCTCATATTCTCTCAAACTCAACCTACCTGGTAGATCTACACTTCCATTTTCCCCACTTCTTTGCGCACTTGCTGGTGATCTCTGCCCCTACTTTCATGTTATACTCAGCCTCAGCCCTGCGAAGTTTACAAATCCCTCAGTAGAAAAGTGGGGAGAAATGTGAGGTGTCCCTCAATGTCACTTCCGTCTCTGGGCGCGCTGGGCTCTCAGGTTATGGGTGCTTTTCAACTGTCCTACAATGTCTTCAGAAGGTCATTGCTGATATTGTTTTAATTTTATCAACTTTTTATAATATTACAAGCAAGATGAATAATCTGATAAAAATCCACTCGATGTAGCCAAAAGCAAAGATGCTGGCCACTTTATACGGGCCCTCTGCTAGCACCCATGTGAGGCCCATCATGGTTCACCCAGCCTGCTGCTGGACGCTCTTAACTGCCCACCTGTTCCCTCTCCACCCCGCTCTATAATCCATTCTCAGCAAAACAGCCAGGAGATGCCTTAATAGGTCCACTAGCTCATATGAGGCCTTGCCTAGATCTCTCCCATGGCTCATTATTATAATCAGAGTAAACACAGTTTTTTCTTGCAAAGAAAAACTACACCGTACAGAGATCTGCAAAGGCCTCCATGCTTCGACCGCCTTAGTCCTGCGTCTGCCCCACTCTGCTCCTGATACCCTGCCTCCTGCTATGTTCCCAGAATGGTCCATGCTCCTCCACGGTCTTTGCAGTGACAGCTTTCTCTCCCTAGAAAGTCCTTCTGCCAGACATCTGAGGCTATTTCCATCATCCTTTTAGAGTTCTAGCTCAAATGTCGCCTTTACCAAGAAACTTATGCTAACCACTCCCAGTGATGAAGACCACCCTTCTCCGGCCTGGTACTTTGACCCCCGTCACCCAACTCTGCCATCTCAGTTTGCTCATGCAGAATACTGATCACTTTTAGGCATAATGTAAACTCTGATATTCATCAGAGTTGGTGTTTTTCTCTGTATCTATATCCCTTTCTCTTCCTTGCTATAATACTAACTTAAGAGGAGTGGAATTTGCATGTTTTGATTTTTCCATTGATATATTACATTGACTTGGAATAACATGGTGAGTCCTCAAAGCATAAAATGAGTTGTAAACACGTAGAAAAACTTGGTAGGAAATGCAAATCAAAATTGACCCATAACCAGGGAGTTGAAATTAATCATTAAATGTTGTTTCAGGATCTACTATACCAGGATAATAAAATAATAACAGATATGATAAGAATTTGGAACTGAAAATCCTTTTCCTGAAATAGTTGTAAGATACTTCCTTGGTGTTCTTGACATGATGACAAATGTTCTTTCTTGGTTCAAGGTGTTTCTACCTTTTTCACTAAAGAAAAGTTCATACGACCAAGAGTTATAGCCTTAGGCATTTGTCCCCAGAATTTTAACTCAGTTAACTCACCATGCCCCCAAACAAGCTGAATACCACACATAATACATCAAAAGAAAGCAACTTTTGCTATTTTTACTTTAATCTTATTTACAATGCACATATTACAATGTTTCATGCTTATTCAGGGCTGAGCCGCCCAAAGCTACAACGTATATATTCTAGTTTTAGCTATGTAGGTGTTTATTCTTCAGCAACAAGTATATTTATAGAATCAGAGGAAGTTCTTTATGATCTATGACTTATTAAAATAGTTATTTTTATATATTTGTCCAAGATTATCAAATTGTATACATATAAATATTTATAATATATATGTGTATGTGTCTATCTAGAGGTATACCTATAAAATCACTGTTGGCCCTCTTGGGGGACTGAAGGAAGGTTTTTTCTGGTAAGGGCCCAGCTTAAAGAATGCACATGTGCAAGATATCAACATCAACAGCAGGCAGCATGGAACAGAACAGAGCACTAAAGCACAGGAGCACAAGAGCCACCTGCGTCTTCATTGGATAATTCTCACAGAGGCCCTTATCTCATATTTACGTTCTGACCTAGTGCCGTAACCGGTGCACACGTGTGTACCTGTGCTAAGCCATGCTTACACAGCTCTATGCCTCTGCACCTGTGCTAGAGGGGCGGGGTCATGTCCTCAGGTGTCCTTAGATGCCCCTGAGCTTTGAGGCAGTCTCAGTGGCTCCCCACACTCACATTCACCATATATTTACATAACTGTATGTGTATTTATATCTGTTTACCCAAGAATATTCTATCCATGTTCCTGTAACATTCTCTCATGTAAATACAACCTTGAAATTACCACTGAACTGCAATTAAAGAGATGGGAGAAGCCAATAAGCAAAATAGGATGGGAAAATACTAACATTGCCCTAATTAACATAACTAGAATCTTTTCTAATTAATTAACAGCTTGAATTTTGAAAGCCTCTTTATAAAGTCCATTTGGTCATAACTTGACTTAACATTTTTTCTTTACTTTCAATTTTCCACAAGTTATATCAGCTTCTTTCTCCTGGTTTGGAGAATTCCTGCATCCCAGCCCTCGGCCTCGGTGGAAATCAGTAAATCTGGCCATCCATCCCCCTTGTCAACATGTACCCCTCCCAGCGTCCCAAGCGTGTAACTTGCTGACATCTATCCTCTTTATATCACTCTACCAATAACACTTCAGAGGAAGGAAAAGGAGCTATTATAACACTTTCTCTTCTCCCATGAGCCTTCTACCAATAGGACACACCTGAACAACCCAGCCACTGAGAACTCGTAACACTTATGGAAAGGCTGGTTGTGATACACATACCTCTGGACACACTCCATAAAGCCAGACTCAAATCTGCACATCTGCCCTGGTAAACAGTTTCTGAAATGTTTTAAAATAACTGATCACCGTGTTTGGCTAACTGAGTTATTTTCTGTATAAGGCAGCTGTACCAGCAGCAAGACAGCACTGGAAGGTTTGATGGAAGCTATTAAAAGGAGAGAGAGACTAAAATCCCCAGGTCCTCAGGCAGGGGTCCATGCACAGCTGATGAATTACTCAGAGTCGCGCTGTGATTTGCAGTCTCCAAAGTAGGCAGAGAGGCACAAACATGCCCAGTGGTGAAGACCAATGTGATGGTTCCTAAGTGTGATCTGAGGACAAAGCCATCTCTTTATTATCTTCTGGTTATCTCCCAGACGATTTCCTGTGACTCATCCGGCGCTGAATTAGGTTTGCTGGAGGTCAGTCCCAGGAATCTTCGATTTAGGAAGCACACCAGGTGATGTGTGTGCACACCAAGGCTTGAAAACAACCGGCGGAAACTGAGAGAACAACCACAGAGCCCACGAAGAACATCTGTTGATGGCCAGTGATGCTGACTCACTCTTCCTCACTTCGAACTTAAGTTGAGGTTTTGTAAATAAAGTTGCCTTTGTTTATGCTACATCTTTTCGATTTTGCTTGGTGATCTGAGAATCTGCCTGTCAGAAAACCCTTGGATGTACTGTAGATGTACTTTGGAAAAAATACTCGGCTATGTTTATCCAAGTAAAATTAGAAAGGGCTGAAGACGGAGATGCCAGGGAGTGAAAGAGAAGTAACATTTATGTTTAGGACCAAAACATATGCTCGAGAACAAGAAATATTTGGCATTGTTTAAGACATCGCTGAAAGTCGCAAGAGTGGTTCCAAAATCACACAAATTAAGATCCCTTGACTGCTAGCTTGTAATCATCATCACTACTATGAGTATTTGTATTGGGCTCTACCCCTGTATTAAGCCCTCTTACATGCATTATGTTATTAAGTTATGAGATTAAACAAAGTCTAAATGGCTTATGGATAATGCTTCTTTCTCCTGATATGATTCTCTTGTCCTCTTTCAATGTTGAATTCCAGTAAATGTCAAATTCATCCACTCACTTAGCCATGCCAGTAACTTTGGAGTTGATCATGCCCCCACAGTTTCCCACCACCGACACACACTGTCCGATGAGTTAGATTTATTGACTCCTAAGAGCATTTAGACACTCATAAAAATACCTGGGGAAGGAAAATAACACCAGTGGAGTATCTTGTGTCCATACAGACCTGTTGGCATTTTGGTGGACAAGTTCAAACACCTGACATTTTTAGATCAAACAAAAGACAAATAGTTGTAGTCTTTTTTATTGTCCAGGAGGAAAAGACGGCCGGAGGTGATTTAGTAATGAGAGCAGGTCGCTGTGGTTTGAGCTGAGGTTAGCATGCCAGTTCATTCCCATGTACATTCATGAACACAGCACTGATCCTTCCAGATGCATCCCTGCCGGACACAACTGCTTCCAGCAGCACCTGTCCCTGTGATCTGCGCAGTGACCTGCACACGGCCAGTGCATTTAGCTGTGAGTTTAGCTCTTTCTCAAATTGAGTTTGTAGGTAACTCACCTCCTCTGTTTTGATTCTGGGTTGTTTTTCTGCTTCTGATGTCACACCAAGTGGTTGTGTTTCCCATCCTAATCTCAGCTGATGTTGGAATATCCAATTTTGTTTTAAGTGTTTTTAGCAACTTGACAACACTCTCCAGATCTACCAGCCCTTGACTTTTGCTTCCATCTTTTTAATTTATTCACACTTAATGTTATTATTGACATGGCTGGGTTTATACCTGGCAGTCTGGCATTAGACCGAAACACAAAGGATTTCTTGAAAGTTCATCACGATGTGGGAAATACTGATGGAAGCTCTTCCGGCTCAGAGCAAGTGACTCCATATAATTATTCAACCTATGAAAAACAAAGAGCACTGCTAGGTATAACAGTTATTTTGATAGTTTTAAAATAAAATATGACTGCATATTTCTTCTATTTTCTACTGTTAACTTATTTGAAAGAAATTACGTAAGCAAATGCAGCAATTACACCTCTAACACATAGGCGTGCAGTAACCTTGCTAACAACTGAGGAGCAGAGCAAAAGTCCCTCAGACAAAGAGGGAGAAGAAAGCACATCAAGTCAGCGAGAGCAAGGGGAAATCAGAAATGGTAAACCAGAAGCTTAATAGCGTCAGCTCTACTTACTCACACATGCTTCTGCTTTTTAGAGGACTAAAATGACTTAAATTAATAATTATGCCAATAGTTCTTGGACTTTCAGCTTATGCAGATATTTTACATGTTAGCAGAAGCACAAAAAGAGAAGTAAAAGGAAGTTGTAGGAGTAATGTTTCTATATCAGTATAAATCTGATTATAATTCTAATCCAGAAGCATATACAAGCCACACGATAACCACTCAGACTTTAAATAATATATTGAAATTCAGTTAAGGTTTTATGAGGAAATATTCATTAATGCAAAAAGAAATAGAGACAGAGGAGTTAAAAAATGATGTGTACTGCATACGAAAATTAGACTTCCAGCTATAAACCCAGCCATGTCAATAAGAACATTAAATGTAAATAGTTTAAAAAGATGGAAGCAAAAGTCAGGAGCTGTCAGATTGGTTAGAAGACAGAACCAACTATGTGCTATCTACAGGACACATGTTTTATTTTTAAAGATATAAAGTATTTTAAAGTAAATAGATAAAGATATATCATTCTATCGAAAGCTACCAGAAAGCTGAGCTGGCCCTACTATGCCAGACAAAATAAATTTAAAGCAAAAGTACTGTTAAAGATGAAGAGATACAGTTTACATTGCTAAAAGTATCCATAAAGGAAGATAAAACAGTAATAATCTTATAGAAACCTAATATCAGAGCCCAAAAGAATCTAAAGGAAAACTGACTGACTTAAAGGAAAAATATAATATGATGTGATACTGTAGTTGTAAACTTGAATCCACCTTTTCCAGTAATGAATATAAAAACTAGGAAAAAATTAACAAGGCAATAGAAGGCAGTGAAAGACTTGCATACCACTATATAGAAAAGCTAAATCATCCATTATTTTAAACACTGCACAGAAGAATGCACATTTGTCTCAGGGGCAATATATATATATATATATATATATATATATATATATATATATGACAGAGACAGAACAACAATAGATCAACAAGTTGTGTAAATTGAATTAAATGAACATGTCCCTATAGAAATTCTGAATAAAAAGTAATATATAAAAAGTAAAGAAATATAGCAAAAGACTGAGTTAGTAATAAAAAACATCCACAACATAATGCTTAGTTATCAAACAGTCAATGAAAAATACATGACAAATTCAACAGTCACAGAGAGGCCAGCTTACAAAAATCAATTCATCTGAAAATGTAGGAATAGACATGAACTTAACCTGATAAAAAGAATCCATAAAAAATCCCGCAGCTAATGTGACGCTTGAAGACAAAAGACTCCATGATTTCCCACTAATAGAAGACACAAGGCAAGGAGGTCTGTTCTTATCACTTCTATTCAACTTTGTGCTGAAGGTTCTAGCCAAAGATTATTCAAGAAAATAAAATTAAATGCATCCAGAAATTGTATTTCTCTAAATAAGTGATGAACAATTCTAAATTAAACTAAGCATGAAAACTAGAAATAAATTTATCCAAAGAAGTGGAAAATATATACTCTGAAAATTACAAAATATCACTGAAAAAATTAAAAATCTAAATTAATGGAAAGATATCCTGCTTTTGTGGATCAGAATATTTAATATTGTTGAGATGGCAGTGCTTTTCAAATTGATCTATGGATCCAGTGTAATGCTTGCCAAATCTCCAGCTGTTGCTTTTGAAAATCCAAGGGGAGAGACTCAAAATTCATATGGAAAAAACAGAAAACTCAGAATAACTGAAGCAAGCTTCAACAAGAAGAATAAAGATAAAAAAACTCACCCTTAATGATTTCAAAGTTTATAACAATGCAACAGTAATTAAAAGAGTATGGTACTTATGTAAGACTAGAATATGGATCAATATGAATTAAGAAACACAGCTAAGTGATTCTTGGCCAATGGTCCATGGGAATTCAGTGGGCGAGTGAAAGCCTGTACAACATGTGCTGGGATAACTGCATAAACGTGGAGAATAATGACTCCAAATGACCAAAGACCTAATGTAAAAACTACTATGAAGACCTACAAAGGTACTACAAAAATACAGGATTAATCTTCATAACCATGAAATGGGCAATCTTTTCTCAACTATAACATCCAAAATACACACGACAAAATAAAAACGGGTAAACTGGATTCATCATAATTAAAAATGTCTATGCTTCAAAGAATGTCATTGGCATGGTGAAACATGAAGTCACCAAATGAAAGAAAATTCTTGCAAATCATGTATCATAAACCTGACAAGACTTGTATCAGGAATAAAACACTTTCACAACTCAGCAAAATAACATGAAACAGTTGAAACATGAATGAAATATCTAAACAGCTATAAGAAAGATGAACAAATGCCTAATAGGCCATTTAAAAAGAGACTTAACATCTTTATTCATTAAGGAGATGCAAATCAAAACCACAGTGAGATCACTTCGTATCTAATCCCAAGACTTCCATCAAGATGAAGGGAAATCAGACCCCTCACATAACTGGTAGAAGTGTAAAATAGTGTATCTATTTTAGAAATCAATCTGGCAGTTCCTCAACTGTTAAACATGGCGTTACCATATGACCAACAATTATACTCCTAAGCAGAATTGAAAACATATGCTCCAAGAGAGACAGAAACCCAAGAGAAGTGAAAACATGTGTTCATACGAAAATTTGTACAGAAATGTTCATAGCATCATTATTTATCTTAGCTAAAAACTAGAAATAACCCAAATGCACATAAGTGTGGATAAATAAATATAGTATGTCCATTCAATGGACCATTATTTAGTTATAGAAAGGAATAGATGTATAGACACAGTCTACAGTGTATAAATCATGCTAAGAGCAGAAGCTGGCCACAAAAGACTCCATGTTGTCTCACCCCTTTTATATGAAAAACCCAGAACAGGTAAATCTACATAGACAGAGAGAATAGGAAACCTCATTTCTGTATTGTTGGAAATGAAACATAGGAGACGGTCTTCGTGCACATTTATATTCATTCAGCTGTCTTGTGGATTTTTTCATTGGAGATTTTATTTTCATCTCGATTATATTTACCTAAGTATTTGTGCTTTTTTAACACCTATGCTTCCCACTAGCTGTGCTGAGCTGCAGGTTGATCAAACCTGCACGGTCGTAGCTATCCTTAGTGATGATCTCCACTGGTTGCTTCAGCAGAGAAGACCTATGTCCAGGGGCCGAGCAGTACCTCCTCACGAGGGCTGAGCTGGTATCACCCAGGTCTTTAAGACTGTGCACGACAGGCCTCCCAGAACTCGGAAGGCTGTGCCTCTGCGTGCTCAGGGCCACATTTTCAGATTTCACAGGGGAGAAACTTGACTATTGATTAAAAAAAAGTTTTAAAAGCTATTGGGTCCCAGAACTCTGTATTAACAGGTGCAATGAATTTTAAAGATTTCTCAAGGAGCTTTATAGAAAATAGTCTCTAAAATAGGAAGAGAAGCTTGAGAATCAAGTTCAGATGCCCCTGCCTTTGAGCAAGCAGTGGTGGAGTTTGATCTGAAATATTGCTAAGGAAGCTGTGGAAACTAAGGTGAGGGTCAGAGGTGTCAAACAGGATGGATCTGGAGTGTGTAGTGTCTTCTGATCAACGAGAAGTACACTAGGAATGAAAGACTGATGACAGAATAATGTAAAATATAATCCTGAGTCTCTGGCCTGGAAATTGGGTGAGCTATTATTGACTACAACCAAAGAATGCAGAATAAGGAAATTTGAGGAGTAGAATCAAGAATTAATTTTGGATGCACTGAATTTGAAACGCTTAATTAGCTCTTAAACGGAAAGTTGGATATTGATGAATGGAATTCAGGCTCAAAGTTAAATCTAGAGAAATAAATCTAAGAATTTATCTCTGAGTAGATGATACTGAAAGCATGAGATTGTGTTAGAGCAAACATGAGGAGTAAACACGAGGAGAAGAAATAGCAGGAAAGGTGTTCTCTGCGTGGCAGCTAGGAGGAAGAGTGAACACGGAAGAGCTGAGGACAGGAAGGCACCCTTCTGAGCAATGCCCCCCGTGAATCATTTTCCCATGGAAATGGCATCCCTTTCAAACTCTGAGCTTCCTCTGAGCGTGAGACTTTTGGAGGATATTTTAAATTTAAACGATGAAGTTTTGCCTCTGGCACCCAACAAGGCTCATGTCCATCTCATTATGAAAATTCACATAGTGCATTTCTAGGAGTAGTCAAAATCTTGACACTTCCAGCACTGTTGAAAACTACAACTCTGAAGTCTCCTCTGAGACTCCAAGCATACTCTTAACTATGACTCCCTATAAAAATCAAAAAGAAAGTTAGATACAAATGGTACATGTAAATATTTCCATTTTACAAGAGAGGAATAAGGAAATAGCAATTAGACTAAAGCAAACCCAAAACTACCAGGGCAAACACTAAATCCTGTAGCTGCGTGCTCAGCAAAACAATGAAGTATCCCTCACAGAGCGGGTGGGAAGATGGACTGTATTGGAACACTTAACATTGTTGGCCTGGCGCGGGGTGTGGCTGTTAATCGTGACTTGTCAATCTGACTTCAGTACGAACTCCCTACAGGTTAGGAAAGCTCCGAATGTGTCTGTGGTTGATTGAGACACACAGCAAAGTGAGGGAGGAAGCCACACCCTGGAGGCAGATGGTACCGAACAGTAGGTTTGTATCCTGGACAGCAGCCCCAGTCATCACCACACCTTTGGATAGCGGTCTGAAGTTCCTTTAGTCTTCCAACACAGCAAACCTTTCAGCTCCTCGACACAGACTCACTAGACTGCAGGGGTCTCTCGGCCTCTGATCTTAGACTGAATCTGCCCGTTCTCCGGTACACGGACAGCTATTTTGCATCTTTCCACCCTTTTTCTGCAGGTACACATCGTGTGCCTACTGGTAAGTCCATTAGACAGTCTAATCATATAGTATTTATGACGGTGAACCCTAACCGATGCATATTTTGGTGTTGGAAGTGGTCCTAGGGATATGGAATTGTAAGGATAAATTTGTGGGGGTTTTGGGGGCGGTACCGGGGCTAGAACTCATGACTGTGAGCTTGCAAACAGGTGCTTATGCCACTGAGCTAAATCCCCGGTCCAGGATAAATTTCTGTAATTAGTTTAGTGACTCCTGGAATTGGTTCTGTACTTTGATGAGATCTGAGGTTGCCTTTCAGATGATGGGGAGAGCACGGGTGGCCCATAGTGTGAGTTGTTTAAGGTCACACCGATGGGTGTCCATTTGATTATTCTAATTCACCACTTGTGCAATGGAAGGGACTTGGTGACTTTATGTACAATAATTGTGAACATTTTTGGAAGGGTTGGAAATCGGATCATTCTGGTTGGCTGCCAGGTAAAGAGAAATCATGAGCTATCTAAATGCTTCTCAGTGTGGTCTAAAGGAAAATACTCTCTTCTCAAGCCATAGGGCCAAAAGTATAGAAATCAAAGTACAAGTTCTTCTAACTCAAGTGGCTGGCTTATAACATAAATTTAATATTCTTGCCAGAAAGATATTTAAAGTGTACATGAGGGCACTGATCAGAAAAGAATGGTGTTCTGTAAATTGAGATGGAGATATTTGGGAGGAATCTGATTAGGTTGAAGACAGTTAGTAACTAAATCCTGAAGAGATTATTTTGTCAGAGGATGAGATTTCCCAGCTTTTAGGGACAGAGGCATCTCCACCCCTGTGGAGCTGCCGCTCCTCTTACACCTGAAGAAACATCCTTCGTTGTCTGTGTAGAGTGCAGTGAGAAAGTCTTCACATTCCCAACGGTCTTCTTAGGGTCCCTAATTCTTACAAGCAGCGATCTGGTCTGAGGTACAGGGGCTAGTGGATTTTATGACTATGGGATAATGTAGAAGAAACATAAACCCAGGTCAAGTTGCGTATCTTGAAATGCATCTATTAAGTAGAGATTCTGAACTTAATGTTGTAGCTTGTGGAGTTAAAAAGTCAGATAGTTTGTGTTTCTGGTTGGCAAAGTACGCATCAAAAGCTGGCCCGTCATGAATGAGCTAAGGATGCCTGATTTACCTTGGTTTACTGTTGATAAGAAGATTCAAAGGCTCAGGAAATGAGAATGCTGGAGTGAATTTGCCAGATAAAACCCAATCCTCCATTGGAAAGATCCAGAAAGTATAGCATTTACTAATTTCCTAACAGCACGGATGAGTGAAGGGGAGGGGCGTCCGTGAAGAGCCTCATCATTGATTTGCTCTGTATTTAGACCTTATGGTGAAGACCATGATCACTGGGTCGGGACATTTAAGGTGATGGGTCTGATTGGATCCTGCGGTGGCACAGGCCAAGGGGTGGTGCTCAACCATCCAAGACAAGGTCTGCACCTTTACCATACTGGACAGCAGAAGCAAAGCAATGAACGCAATAGTTTAAAACATGCAGAACTTTTGGACTGGCTGATTAATGACTGTGTTTCCAATAGCAAAACAAGTCAGAAACCTACTGAACTTTACTGGATTTGTATAAGCACAAATATTTTAGGACAAATGAGCAAAAATATACCACAAATCATAGCAGCAGAGAATTGTGGCCCATCATCCATTTTCAGGACATGAGTCAGTTTACACTTGAATAAGAGCAGGGGAGAAGGACCATGATGCGCTACCAAAAAGTTGTGTCGGTCATTCTCCCATCCTTCCCCCAAGGGACCTAGAGCCTTTTCCCAGAGTAACTCTACATTTGACAAATGGAAATTAACAGACATCTGGGGACTACTGGACACTGGTTCTGAACACTGGACACTGGACACTGAACTAACATTGATTGCAAGTGATCAAAAACATCACTATGGTCCCCCAGCAAGAGTAAGGGGCTATGGAGGCCAAGAGGTCAATAGGATTTCAGCAATGATCCAACTCACCGTTGGCTCAGTAGGTCCCAAAATCCAGACTGTAGTCATTGCTCCCGTAACACAGTATACAATCAGCACACATATACTTAACACCTATCAGAGTCTTCACTTCGGTTCCCTAACCTGTGGCTTGAAAGCTACTTTGGTGAGAAAGTACAAATGGAATCCATTTGAGTTACAGACACCTGAAAAGATATTAAATCAAAAGCAATGCTGCATCCCCAGAAGGAATGCGGACTAGTGCCCCGTGTTCAAAATGCAGTTCCCACCACAGCCTCACTTACTTCCACTGGCTCCGTGCAGCCGATGAATGGATCTTGGAAATGACAGTGGATTCCGACAAGCTTAATTAGGTGGTGACTCTGGTAGCAGCTGTTGTACCAGATGCAGTTTTCCTGCTTGGGCAGCTACACATCTCCTGATACCTAAGGTGCAGCTATGGTTTCAGCAATTACCTTTTCCCGCAAACCTATCCACAAGGCTCCTGATCATTTTCTCCCACAAGGCATCGTATTGGTTCATTGTTGACATTACACTGATTTGACCAAGTGGGAAGGTGGTAACTCTGGACTTACTGCATTTTCATATCAGAGGATGAAAAACAAATCCTGTGAAAATTCAAAGCCTCTTTACTTCAGCAAAATTTTTAGGCACCTAGAGAACCTGTTGCACCTGGCTCCTCCCACAACCCAAAGACGGACACCTGACTAGGGAGCTTATTTAGAGTTTGGAGGCCACACACTCCTCAGCTGGGTGTGTTACCCTGGCCCATTCGCTAAGGGACTCAAAAAGCCGCCAGCTTTGCGTGGGTCTCAGCCTGCAATGGACTCAGGCTGCCGCAGACTGTGACGAGGACATGTGATCCAGCAGATCCCGTGGTTCTTGAGGCCTCAGGGGCTCATAGGGATGCTCTTCAGAGCCGCTGGCAGACCCCAACAGTGCGTGATCACAGAGACCTTTAGGATTTTGGAACAAGGCCCCACTGTCTGCTGTTGCAACATAGATGTTCTCCCAAAGCCTCGTGCATTCACACGTGGGGCATTTGGCTGTGATGGGGTCAGGGGTGTGTGTTACTGCACTGCGGGTTGTGACACCGGCCTAGCGTGGTGACTGTTCCAGCATAGCCTTGTGTGGATCGTGGGCTTACGGAAGGATATTCCATGGGCGAATGGCACCAACCAACATGCTGGTAACCTGCATGGAATCAAAAGAGAAAGGAGAAGAGATTCTGCTTTTTGCCCACCATGCTACAAGCTTTTTCTACTCTGCCATGCTCCTCTGCAGTCTTTCCCTGTCTTGGAGTCAGTCAAGTATGAAGTAAAATCCCTACAAACTGTGAGCGAAAAGAACCTCTCCTTCCATAACTTGCGAGAGGTGGGTATTGTGTCTGCTGTGAGAGAGCAAGGAATCTGCAGATTAACACTCCCCTTTTGAAAACTGCTGCTCCTGGTCTGATATCAGACCAGAGTAGAAGTGGAATATTTGATGACACAGGTTATCATGTGACTTGAGCTGCCCATCATGAACTCGGTACTGATGGACCCACTGAGTCACAAAGTTGGATTAAATGAAAGTGGTGTATACTTGATCGGGTTGAAGCACAAGTTAGTTATGTGAAGAAGTTGCCTAGCCACCTGTCACTTTTACTCTTGTATTGCCTTGGGTCCTGCAGCAAGAACCCATGGCCTTATGGGGCACAGCGTGTGATCACTTGACAGAGGAAGACAGAACTAAGACCTGGGTTACAGATGGTCTTGCACATACGCAGGCTCAGCCTGAATGTGGGCAGCAGCACTGCAGCCCCTTTCCAGGACCCCCTGAGAGCAGCGGGGAAGGGAAACCTTCATGGTGGACAGAACCCCAGACAGTGCACCTGATCATACATTTCACTTGGAAGAAAACAGTGGCCAGACGTGACCTATGTGACTGCCTCCTGACTCCCAGGCTATAGCAATGGTCTGGATGATCAGAGTCTTGAAAGAAAAATGCCAGGAAAACTGGTAACAAAGATAATTAGGGAAGAGCTCCGTGGATAGAATTCTACATTCCTGTGGCCAAAGGATGTATGTGTATTTGAGACAAAAGAGGACTTTACTTTGATCAGATGGACGTGATGACCCATTCTTTGTGTAGCGCCAACCTTTTCCTTCAGCTGCCACTGTGAGTGCCCAGTGGCTTCATGAATAAAAGTGGTTATGGTGGCAGGGACGGGAAATACGCATGGGCTCAGTCACATGGTGACTTTCACTCGCCAAGGCTGATGTGTCCAGATTCAGAGCCACTGCTGAACGCTCAGTCTACCAGCAGCAGCGACCAGCAGAGTCCTTGGTATGGCGCCATTCCCAAGTGACCAGCCTGTGACCTGGTGGCAGACTGGTTACCCTGGACCACTTCCATCACTGAAAGCACTGCAGTTCGCCCTTCCTGGCACTGACATTTACTGTGTGTGGATTTTCCCTCCCTGAGTGTAACGACACCTGCGAAGCTACCATCCATGGACTTAGCGCCAGCGTGCTCTTCTGCTCAGCTTTGCTTCTGGCCAGTGAACACATTTTATGGCCAAAGAAGTGAGGCAAGGGGCACATGATTATGGAACGCATTGGCCCTACCACATTCCCTGCCACGCAGAAGCAGCTGGATTAATAGGTAGGAAGGCTTTTGAAAATGCAATTGTAGTAGCAGTCTAGTGGCAATTCTTGCAGCACTGGGGAAAACATTGCAAGAAGACTGTCTATGCTTTGAATCAGCATTTACTATATGGTTCTGTTTCTCCCCCAGCCAGGATTCAGGAATCCCAAAAATCAAAGGGCAGAAGTAGGAAGAGTACCTCTCACTGTTACCCCAGTGACCCACAGAATTATTTCTGCCTGCTTCCCAAGCCCTGCGCTCTGCTGGCCTGGAAGTCTTAGTTCCAGAGGGAGAAAGATTGTATCAGAGGCGTAACAGTAATCCCATTGATTTGGAAACTAAGGCTTCTCAGTGATCATGTTGGGCTCCTCATGTGTCTGAGTAAATAAGAGGAAAGGGGAGTCACGGAGTGGGCAGGTGTGATTGATCCAGACTGTCAAAGGGAAATTGGACTATTGTTTCACAATGGAGGGAAGGAAGAGTATATTTGGAGTGCATGAGATACGTTAGGGTGATTTCTGATACTACTACATCCCGTTAAGGTCAGCTAGAAACCACAGCCCACTTCGGACAAGAGGACAAATGGCTCAGAGCCTTCGGGAATGAAGGTATCGTTTACCCATCAGGTAAAGAGCCAGGAATACTAGCTTGGTATTTGCTGAATACTAGCCATGGCCTAGAGACCAGATACAGAAACAAGTATTTTCATTGGCATGAAGATTTCTTTATTATTTTGCATATATATATATATATATATATATATATATATATATATATATATATATATTTAAAAGCAGGTGCCTTTGGTTTTCTTTGCAACACTATCACTTCAGTTTTTAAGAATTGTTAAATACATATTACACTGTTTAAATTATAGAATGTTAGGAGAAGACTAACATCCCCTAAAGAAAAACTTTGCCTTCAGCTTACAGGAAGGAACTAGTGCATTTCCATAGGTGTGCAGCAGAGTTTTAATGACATGAGGTGTGATTACAAGTTTGCTATTGTATTTAAGCAAGGTTTAAAGAGATGTATTCACCTGAAATTAACAAGGGGTACATTGTGATCTTTAATTGTGAATTTCAACTTGACTTGAGTAAGAACTACTCAGCAGATTAGCAAACCTGCGGGTGCCTCTGTGGGTGACTGACGCATAGCTATAAATTGATGAGGGGAGACCCACCCCACACGTGGGTGTTACCAGCCAATAGCCTTGTAGCTGCTGGGACAAAGTAAGTGGAGAAGAAGAAGGAAGCCTTCCTTTCTCTTCTTTGGAGGAGGAATTCCAGCCCTCACCCTTAGATGGTGGTATCCAATTCCTTCAACCCAGATTCTTCAGCTTTCCACTGCAGACCCCTTGACTTTTGGGCACAGACTTGCACCAGACTCTGCAGTGCGCTCCAAGCTTCAACTGAGTTTTCTGTCTTCCTAGCATGCAGGAAGCCCTTCTGCATTCCTCTGTCTCTGATTTAGAGGTGATCACTGTCAGCTCATGTTTCAAATTCAGCTCATCTTTTAAATTCCATATATATTCTTCTAGTTTACTTGATTACTTGATACCAGGAACTAGTCTATATACTAATAATCTATGTACTATATTAAGGATTCAGTTTTTATGACAAACTGTAAGAAGTTATTAGGAATAAAGAACATAATAAGACCCTATAATTCAGTAGAATTTAGAGATTCCAAACCTTTGAGGTAAACTGCTGAAAGTTGAAGTTAGAGTAAATGAATGCTATAAATTAAAAAAAAAGAAAGAAGAGGAAAAAAAGAGAAAGAAATAAGAGGAACTTTTTAAAAAGCTAGGGTTCAGTCCACAGAGGAATCTGTTCTATAGTAGATGTACAGGGAAAAAACAATCTCAGTTGGCGAACTGTGTGTAGATGTCATGAAACTGGAGTTAGCAGAAGATCTGCCACTCAAAGTGGCTTTGTGTCAGGTTTGAGGGGTTGAAATAACCCCGTAGCTAAGAGCTTGGAAATCACACTGAAAAGAGCTATTTGTTAATATATTTTCATACCTTTACAAATTTAACTACAGTTTGCATCAACAACTCAAAAGCAAATATATTGAAATAGACACAAAGTTTTAAAAGTTAAAAGGATAATGGTGAGTAGCATACTGTGAATCTTCCTTGTCTGTTAATATTATACAACAATGATTAAGTTGCATTGAATTATTTTTTGACATATATGGCAGTGTGAAATAGTTTTTATTTTCCTTGTTTTTTCATTTTAGAATATGTAATGTAAATTGGTGCTGCCAAGTATCACCCCCATACCCCCACTGCCAATGCGGAAAGGCCACAGCCCTTCCTGCAAGGTGGCTGTCACGCAGTTGGCTTTGGGGAACTCGAATTGCAGCTGATGAGCCTTAGGGACTGAAAACATAATTTACTAATTTTCATTTATTCTTAAAACGTGATTCTCACTCAAGCTGTCAAAAAATTTTACATTTGTAACAATTTGGATATATGAATCCATTTTAAATGTACATATATGATGAAATTTAAATAGATTTCATGTATTTTGAATGAAAATGTTTTCAAATTGAGATGTTCTGTAACTAAGATTTATACCAGATTT
This sequence comes from Dolichotis patagonum, assembly GCA_004027295.1. NCBI lineage: Eukaryota > Metazoa > Chordata > Mammalia > Rodentia > Caviidae > Dolichotis > Dolichotis patagonum. The sequence goes on along the minus strand of PVJX010007420.1, from coordinate 34,837 downwards.
CAAAAATTCAGTTTGAAAAACATGAGACAAATGATCTCATCACAAACATGTTTTGTACTGAATTTTGTAATGAACAGTATTATGAATGTGTTAAACAAATTATTAAAATGAATTGTACTTATTTGTTTATTCTTAAAACATGACTACCCGAAAATTAAAATATATATGAGCAGCTTGTGCTACATTTTTTTGAACAACTTTGTCTCAAAGAAGCTACAAATTCCTTAGAGGTTGAGAAATGATAAATCTAAAAATAAGGTTTAATTTTTAACAGTAATCATTCCTTTAAGTGGAAAACAATTTGACATGCACTTCTCAGAAACTAAATACAGGTGCACAGATGCCTTTGGTAGGCAGAGCGACCAGACCACCAAGACCCCAGGCCAGGTGGGGGGAGTAATCAGTGACACCAGCAACAAGGAAGCATCCTAAGCAGCAGCCAGGAGCCAGCAGCTGGGCTCTGGAGAGCTCCACGGACGGAAGACCGGTCCCAGCCCCACACCCAGATGCCACGATCAGCTCCACGCCCAGCACAATCCCATGGCAAACCTGGCCGGGGTACACAGCACATTTTTTGGGATCTACCATGGACACTATCACTGAACTGTGAACACGTGGTATTTTATTCCTTTTATTCTCCTTTGTTTGTCTGATGGGTTCTCCTTGTCCTGTCTGGTTGATTTCATCTTGTTTTGTTTTGTATTTCGTGGTTATTTTTGTCTCTGACTTTTTTTTTCTTTTTTCTCCTCTTTTTCTGGTCTTTTTTTCTTTCTTTTTTTCACTGTTTAGGTTTCTTACATTTCGTTTTTGTTTTCTTATACTGATCTTCTTTCTCTATTTCTTCAATTGCTTCTTGAATTTATATTTTCAAGTGAGTAAACAATGTCTCATCCTTTTGAGATTATTCACTCCATACACATACATAGTACATGTGTGACTTTGCTATATAATTTTAGAGTGTGCTCCTGTGGTTGGAGCTATCAGGTTAATGTTTAACACAGTTGGTCAGTCATCAAGCTGTATTTGAAACTACTGTTACTGCTAACTGTACTACTTCCGCCAGGATGCCACACATGACGTAAGTTCTTCACCTTTTCACAATAACACTGTGATCATATGGGGTCATAATCATCGCCACAACACAGCACCAGAGACTAGGGGCTGAGTCAAATAGTCACTTTGCATCCTCTACACAATGGGAAGGCAAGTTCCTGGGATAGCTGTAAGAACTGTCTACATCCCAAGGACATCCCTGAAGAACAGATGTCTCCTAGAGAAGCCTCAGTACCAGTCCTAAATCTGCCTGCCATAAGAAACTGGAAAATATCAACATAGAAAACACAATAAAATAGAAAAGAGAAAAGAGAAAATGGCAAGATACAGCAGCAAAATGCAACCTCAGGCCGCCAGGACAAGCCCAGAGCATGATGAGATAGAGGAATTCAAACATGGGAACTTTCTGAAATGATAGCAACAGAAGTCAAAATAGAAAGTGGAAAAGGCTATAGAGAAAATGATCTCTCAGAGACAAAAAGAAATCATGCTTAGAATCAAGGATATTTTTGAGGACACACATAAAAATACAGTTGGAAAGTGATGGAAACCAAAAATTCCCAGCATGGGAAAAAATGGAATCCATGAAATAGATTCAAACAAATTCAAGAGATTAAAACCTCCACTGAAAGTACACACAGCACACTGAACAAAGGAGAGGGCAGAATATTCGATCCTAAAGGCAGACTTGCAGCTAATGATCATGAAAAGAAAGGTATATTTAAAAAAATAGCAAAAAGCTATGAAAAAGATCAATTCAACAGCTATGAAATAGGCAAAGAAGAATAACGTAAGATTGGGATCAATAAGAAAACTGGAGAGAGCACAAATGACATTAAAAACCTTCACAGAAATAATAGAAAACTTCCCAAGCATGGCTAAAGAGTTTGGTAAACAAATAAGTGAAGCATATAGAACATGAGCAAAATAAAACTACACTAAGACATATAATAATCAAGATTCCAGAAATTCAACACAGGAACAAAATATCAAAAGCAGTTAGAGAAAAGAAACAAATTACCTATAAAGGAAAGCCCATCAGGATCACAGTGAACTTCTCAATACAAACCCTCAAATCAAGAAGAGCTTGGAGTGAGGAATTTCAAACCCTAATAAAAACAGGCTTCAACCCGGGCTGATGTACACCACAACACTTTCTTTCAAAATCAATGGAAAAATAATATAATTCCATGGCATAAAAAATTTTTTTAGAAGTTAAATTTTGTTTATTCATTTCTAAATGCTATACATTTTATGTCTTTCCTGTTAATTTATGGGATTAACTACTTGACTATGAACTTGAACAAAATATTGAATAAAAAGAATAAATTTATAACCACCTAACCAGCCCCACACAATGCTCTAAAGGATATATTAGAAAGATATAGCAATGACCACAAATACAAGAACACCAAAAGAAAGAAGCCACCAGGCAAGGCAAGTAATCAAACAGAAGAGAAAGAGAGGAAACCATTGACATGAAAATAGCATCGAAAAGATTAACCAATACATAATGGTTATAATCATAGATGTAAATTTTCTTAGCTCATCAATCAAAAGGAACAAACTGGTAGAATGGATCAAGAAACAAGAGCCAACAATATACTGTATTCAAGAAACACATTTGACTCAAAAAAAAAAAAACCCTCATAGACTGAAAATTGAAGGGTGGAAAACAATACTCTATGCCACAGCAACCCAGAAAAAAGCACGCATAGCTATTCTATTCACAGACAATGTGAATTTCAAGTCAGGACTGGTCCAAAGAGACAAAGAGGAACACAGCACACTTGTTACAGGAACACTCCAAGGGAAGAAATAACAATTGTAAATATATATTCACCAAACTTTGGCGGCACCCAACTATATATACCTAATATTAATGGACATAAAAAAATCAAATAAGCAGTAACACAATTGTAGTGAGGGACCTTAATCACCCACTCTCACAAGTAGATAGATCAACCAGATAGAAAACCAACAAGGAAATATCAGAATTAAAACAAATCTGTGAACAAATGGGCAAAGTAAAATGTCTACAGAGTGTTCCACCCAACATCAGAATGCACATACTTCTCACTGCACATAAAGACACCCTCCAAAACAGACCACATAGTAGGTCATAAAACATGCAGAAGTAAATTCAAAGGAACCGAAAATATCCCAAGCCTATGCTCTGACCACAGTTCAATAAAATTGGAAATCGATGGCAAAAGAAACCACAAAAATACATGGATATTAAACAAGAACCTTCTCAACAACCAATGGGTCACAGAGGAAATTAAAGAAGAAATTGAAAAGCATCTATAATTAAATGAAAATGCTGATACAACATTCCAGAATTTATGGGACATAATGAAAACAGTCACACAAGGGAAATTTATAGTGGTAAGCGCTCACATCAGGAAAATGGAATGAACTCAAATAAACAACCTAATGTTGAACCTTAAACTCCTAGAAAAGGGAGAACAAATCAAACACAAAGCTTGTACAACAAAGAAAAGTATAAAGGTCAGAGCAGAAATTAATGCCATTGAGACTAATAAAACAATACAAAGAATCAGTGAATTGAAGAGTTGTTTCTTTGAAAGACTTAATAAAATCAGAAACCCTCTAACCAACCTTATCAAAAGGAGAAAAAAAGACTCAAATTCAATCAAGGAGGAATTAAAAGGGTAGAATCAAAATAGATCCCATGGAAATCCAGAAAATCATCAATAACTACTTCAAGAACCTGTAATCTAGTAAGATAGAAAACACAGAAGAAATGGACAGATTCCTGGATGCATAAAACAGAACCAAGAAGATACAAATATTCTAAATATCCTGATATCAGTCAACAAAATTGAAAATGTAATTAAAAATCTACCAATAAAGAAAGGCCCAGACCCAGATAGATTCACTAGTGAATTCTACAAGAAATTTAGAGAAGAGTTAATGTTACTAATGCTGAAACTCTTTAATGAAATTGAAAGGGAAGCAATACTGCCAAAATTATTTCTGGAAGCAAATATTATTCTGATACCTAAACCAGAGAAGTAGCCAACCAGAAAAGAAAACTGAAGATCAATTTTCTTAATGAAACAAGATGCAAAAAACCTTAATAAGATACTGGCAAACAGAATGCAGCAAACCATCAAGAAGATTATACATCATGACCAAGTAGGATTCATCCAAGGGACACAAGGATGATTCAACATCCACAAATCAATAAATTCAATATGCCATATTAACAGAGCCAAAGGGGAGAAAAACCACATTAGCAACTCAATGGATTCAGAAAAAGCACTTAACAAGTTCCAACATGTATTCATGATAAAAACCCTACAGAAAATTGGAATAGATGGTCTTTATCTCAATCTGATAAAAGCCATTTATGACAAATTAATGCTAAATCACACTAAATGGTCAAAAACTGAAAGCTTTCAATGTAAAATCAGGAAAAAAACAAGGATGTTCATTGTCACTACTCCTCTGAAAAATAGTTCTGGAAACATTAGCCAGAGCAGTTAGACAAGAGAAAGAAACAAAATGAATAAGGATAGGAAAGGAAAAAGTTAAATTTACATTATTTACAGTTGACATGATACTCTACATAGAAGACCCCAAAAACTCTACCTATAGACTTCTAAATTTAATAACCAAATTCAGCAGAGTAGTTGTATATAAAGTCAGTACTCACAAATCAATAGCATTCCTGTATACAAACAGGAAACTCAGTAAGAGAGCAAGTAGGGAAACTACACCTTTTATAATAGCATCCAAATAAATAAATAAATAAATAAATAAATTAAAAAATACTTAGGAATCAATATAATAAAGGAAATAAAAGAAACATACATTGAAAATTTCAATATTCTGGGAAAAAAGATCAAAGATAATATCAGAAAATTGAAATATATCCCTTGCTCAAGCATAAGAAGAATCAACATAAGGAAAATGGCCATTCTTCAAAAATTGTTGTACAGATTTAATGCACTTCTAATCAAAATACCATTAGAATACCTCACAGAACTAGAGAAAACATTCTTAAAATGCATTTGGAACTACAAGAGACCTAAAATAGCAAAAGCAATTCGGGGCAATAAAGGCAAGCCAGGGGGCATCATAATTCCTGACGTTAAATTATACTACAAACTACTGTGATAAAATCAGCATGATAGTGGCAACAAAACAGACCTGAGCATCAGTGGAACTGAATAGAAGGTGCGACTCCAAACACACTCAACCACCTTATCTTTGACAAAGAGGCAAAATGTCTTCACTGGAAGAAAGAGAGCCTCTTTAATATATGGTGCTGGAAAAACTGGCTTTCTACCTGCTGAAGACTAAGCCTAGACCCATGCCTATCACCATGCACAAAAAAAAGTGAAAATGGATCAAAGATGTAAATATTAAGACAGAAACACTAAATCTACTGGAAGAAAAATTAGGTAGAGATTTTAAAGTCATAGATTTTAAAGTCATTTCATGAAAATCCTGACCACATGAGAAATACTACAAAGAATAAGCAAATGAGATCTACCTTGTGAGAAAGCTTTTGCACCTCAAAGGAAATCACCAAGAGTAAGAAAAAGACAATCCACAGAATGGGAAAAATTTGGACAGCTGTCCCTCAGACGAAGGACTTATATCTAAAACATATAAAGAACTTAGAAGATCAGATCCCACCTCAAGTTCAAAGTCCCAATCCAGAAATGGTCATCAGAGATGAATATGCATTTCTCAAATGACAAAATACAAATCGCCAGTAAATATATGAAAAAATGTTCAACATCATTGGTCATTTGAGAGATGGAAGTTAAAACAACACTGAGATTCCATCTCACCCAAGAAAGGATGGCTATCATCAAGAAATCAACCAATAACAAATGCTGAAGAGCTGTAGGGAAAATGGAATCCTTCTTCATCGTTAGTGGGAGTGTAGACTGGTACAATCACTGTGGAAATCAGTGTGAAGATTCCTCAAAAAACTAGCATTACAAGTCCCATTTAACCCAGCTATTCCCCTTCTGGGTATTTTCCTAGAAGAAGTAAAAACATTATTCCACAATGATGTATGTGCACCCATGTTTATAACAGCACAATTTGTAAAACTAAGTCTTGGAAACAACCCAAAGGCCCTTCAACCAACGAATGGGTGAAACAGATGTGGTATTTTTTACAATGGAATATTACCCAGCCATAAAGAAAGATAAACTTGAGACTTTTATAGGTAAATAGATGAAACTTGAGACCATACTAATAAGTGAAATAAATCAAGTTCACATATATTAACATCATATTGTCTCCCTAGAGTGAGAAGCAGATGGAGTAAGTAGGATCCCAAATGTACCCTAGATACCATGAAATGGGAAAAAACTGTTCAAAAGGAAAGAGGAACTGGGGTGGGGAAAAGGAGGAAAGAAGGAAGGGAAAAGGAAATAAATACATATACAAATAACAGTTAAGATAGTTATACTACTAATTTTTTAGTTTATTTTTAAAAGGATTGTGCTTATATTATTTTATCAATTTTTCATGCATATATCTTGTAATATGAGCAAGTATTTTGAACATAGAAATATACAATCTATTAGCCATAGTTATGCTCCTATTATCTTGAATGGAAAGTTTGTATTATTATTTTTATGGTTTTTTTCTCTTTAAAATATAAAAATGACCCTAAATATATCCTTACAGTTTGTGTTGATGTGTTTTCATGGATTGTTTACCAGTCTTATGGAGTTATCACAAATCTCATATAGGGAGTAACTCACTTTGCTTTCTTAGTGGATGCGTGTGTGTGCGCACACGCACATATGTGCACATGCATGTGTGTCTCTGGGGCTTGAGCTCAGGGCTACTGCACTGAGGTACCCCCCCCAGAACCCCCTTTCCATCCTGAGCCGTCCATCTCAGTCCCGGAGCTGCTCAGGCCTGGCTTGAACCTGCCGCTCCTCCTGCTCAGCCCCGAGGAAGAGCTGGGATTACATGCGTGAGCCTCTGCACCTGGCTGGCAGACACCTGTCTTATGAATATCTAAAATACAATTTACTCAGAGTTAGAACTGCTCAAGGAATATCTTTTTTGAATATTCAAACTTTCATTTGGTCTGAGAGGTATAATGACTAATGGTTTGTCTTTTGAAAAAGTAAGAAATATGCTGTGGCTAAAGCAGAGTTCTGGTCCTACTTTTCTATGTGCAGACCTAATTTTAGCACTGGGTGCATACCTAGATAAGATACTATATTTAAATTTTAATTTAAATTAAAATTAGGGAGATAATTTCTTAATATGTTAACATTATTTACTAACTAAATAAAATGTCAGAACTTGCTTCATGAAAAATTACATGACATTAGACTTAATTTTTCCAGTCTGTAATTTTAATATGTACACTACATATTGAATATACATGTAAAATAACTTTCTTGTATGAGTAAGCATTTATATTCCTTTTAGGTCTAAATACTGACTGCCAAGCAGGAATTCAGTTACTCATTATTAAGTGAATATAAAAATTTAAAATTATATTGAATATATGCAGACAAAAATTAGTTAATATTTAACTTTCTCTTGCATTTTTAGTTTTAGAATAAAATATTTCAAACATTAGTATTATGAATTCTTAAATTTCCACCGTCAGTGCTAACCATCTATCACTATTCTTCTAAATTTATTGCATCTATGGTCCTGAACAATCCTCCCAGAGTATTTCAAAACATCATTTTATTCACTTATAAACATTCTGATATTTAAACTTTATCTAACCAAGTTGTCATATTGCTATAACACCTAACAAATATTATTTAATGTAGACTCCATACACAATTATCATTTTTAAACTAGCTATTTTGAGTTAAAATAAAAGCAATTTCTGCTTTTCTATGACTGAAGTTTATCTTTAGAACTGGTGCTGTCTCTATCACATTCACAGCTGTTTAGTATGCAAAAGTGCGCATTGCTCTGTTGGAGCAGTTTTGCGTGCAATAGGCCTGGTTTCCCATAATACCTGAAGTTCTACATAAACATTATGATTTGCAAATTTTCTAGGGTCAGCACTTAGCTTTGAGCAGTTATACATAAAATCTTTATGACTTACTTAAGAAAGAAAAATTGGGAAATAAAAAAGCAAAGATGCAAAAAGAGAGCCAGTGAGTTTACCTGAGAATTTTTAAAATTTTTGTGTATAAAATTTTGTGTATATAATTTTTGTGTAAAATTTTGTGTATATATATATTGCTATAATGAAAGAAAGTAGTTATAAGTTATAGCTGGAAGACAAAGCAGGTTTAAGGGAATTTTTAAGCATTGTGTGCTAAAGAGAAAAGAGGCCAGGACAGATGGCCCAGGAGAGAGCAGACTACACTTGCAAGGTAATTCACGCTGCCACCCCGGCATGCTCACCTGGGCCTGCACTGACATCTCTTTACACTCCTTTCCCTGTCACTAAAAGTAGACACATTTGTCACGGCATGGTATGGACCGAGGCTAACTTGGGAAGCGCATGGAGTGATGAAAGTGGCTCTCGTGTTCCACCTACATCGTTACTGAATATGTCTTTACGGAGACACTTGTGGCCAGCTTCCTCCGTCGCTTTTCAGCCCAAGGAGGAAATGGCACTTGTCAGAGTCTGGTAGCTTTACACCATGATTCTTGACCCACTTTGAGTTGTCCATGAAATGTAAAAATGCCAAGAGTGCAAAGGCCCTACTAGTTCTTAATCAGTGAAGTGGTGTGTGTGTGTGTGTGTGTGTGTGTGTGTGTTCGTAAGTGCCTAGTAGCACATGTAACAGTATGCTAATAGTTATTCAAACTAAATAACATTGAGATATTGAATCTTCTAAAACAATACTTCCCCAGAATAATTTAAAACTTTGTTTTTTTCTACTCACAAGATAATAGTGAAAGATTCTATGCCATTGATAAGACTAAACTTGCTAATGATGTGAAGGAATGATTTCCTGGAAACTCATGGAGAAGTCTGTAGAATTTATTTGGTTTTAACTATATTCTTTGTAAATTCCATTCTAGAGAGTTGTGTGATGTATAAAAGGCTCCAATAAACAAAAGTACATCCATGAATTCCTAATGAAAGACACTTTTTCTCAGGATACCTTCCCTGTCTCTTCTTCTTCCTCTTCCTATCTTACCAAATATTTCTAATTCCCTCCAAAGTCAAGAGTTTAGTTTTAGTTTCTGGTCTTAAGAAATGTTTCTGCAGCTTTACTATCTGACCTTTTAGGTTTTCAAAATCATAAATCAAAGAACACCCTATATCTCACATATTACATCTCCTTATGATCCATAGAAAAATGATTGATGCAGAAAATGCAAACCTGGAGTCCCTGTCTCCAGAAGATTGCTGCCCCTCATTAATCCTACCTCCGCTGAAAGATGCCTGTCCGCACATCTAAAGGGAATTTGCTGAGGCCTAATCTAAGGATCAGAGGCTCTTAAGAACCAGAGCTACAGTGAAAGACAATGACAGAATTATAAAACATGCCTGTATTTCATCAGAAAAGATTAATTATTTACTGTAGAATTAAAGGACTGTAATGAAATTTAAATCCATCAACCACTTTCATTTAACCAAGGCAAAAAATAAACTCAGGAGCATCTCGTGACAATGAACAATGGTTCTTGCTTCAAAATTCTTCTTCTCATAGGATTATAGCTATTGATGACAATGGCATTCTTGCTGCAAAGAGATTAGACATAATAAAAATTGTACCACTGAAACTCATTCTTGTTGGGTGGCTTTAGAGAGTTCAACAATTATCAAAATTTGGAATAAGCATTCTGTACTTACATAAGACATACTACTAAAATGTTTACAAACGTGAAGAATTTAATGGTACCTAATTTTATACACATACATATTATCTCAGATGTAAATTACTAATCAGGTCATATTTTCTCAAAATCCAGAGCTCATAATTTATAATATGGACTGCACTGATCAAAATATATGTCTTTAGAAATTGAAAAATTTCCTCAAAATGCAGTATTATAATGATTAAAAATATTTTAAATCTGATAAATTCTGTCAAAAAATGTTACCGTGTGTATATATTTCATAATAGGGGTCATTCTCAACATTCTTTTGTACAATGCCTTAAAAATCACTCAATTTTAGTTATGATTTACCTTCAGTATTATACAGTCCCTTTGAAGGTGTGTGCTAATTAGTGACACTTGAACAATGTACTCTCTATTACCCCAATCAATATTTCCATCACTACCAAATGATTCTTCAGGTCTGTAACAATGAATCCTTCCCACAGCCCATGGTCTTACTACATTAAACTAAACACATTTTCTTAGAGTTTTCTATGACCAGACTAATACAGGATACATAACTCTCACTCTTCTATGGAGCTTTGTTTGCTTGACATAACATTCTAGACATCCATCATCTCCAGCAGACCTCTTCCAAGTTTGGGATTATTATTTATGGAGCTTCTATGACAATGCATAAAGAAGTCTTTTGGGATCTGTACTGTATAATGTTATTTTTCTTAAATTCTTAGGTGTGGAACTGTTGGATCACATTGTAAGTATATATTTAACTTTATGAAAATATTCTGAAAAAGAAGTGCAGAATGGTACCATTTTCATTTCCAGCAAAAGTACATGAGGAAAAATATTGTTTTGTATCATTATTAAAACTTGATGTTACAGTCTGTGAAATTTCAGTTATTTTACATGACATCTATGACATGTCCTTGTGGATTTTCACAATAATCTTGACTATTTTTCTCAAGTACCTTGTCCATGCACATGTTTTTCATGTGGGTAGAGCTTTTTCCAGGTTTTTCATTTTATTGCCTACTTTGAGTTGAAGTTTTGTCTTGTTGATGTCCTATTGGTATATTTGTTCTTAATAAAACTGCTTTGCCAGGTATTTATTTGAGTTGAGACCATTTGAATATTTGAATTGAGAATTTCCCCAATGCCACCAGTCTTGCTTTTCTCATTTAAAAGAATTGCATCTCTTCAGGGGTAAACACTTCTTTTTTAATTTTGTGAAAAAAAACCACAAAATTTCATAGCAAAATAATGAGAATAACAATAAGTAGTGCACCATATCATCTTCAAAGTAGTTATTCAGAGACATGAACAATTCTTTCTTACAAAGAAGAAATAGATAATAGCACAGGACTTTTTCAATGAACTAAGAGGAACCAGTAGTATAAATGAAACAAATTAGCATATATGATAAAATACTTTTGATACAGTGGAATAGGAAATTTGTGATATCACTCAAACTTCTCCCTAATTCCTATTTATCTTTTATTTTAATCTAGATAGATATTTTAATATAGATAGATAGATACAGATATATATATCATATAAGAGAAACAATGCAATATTTAAGTATAAGTGTATGACTAAATTCACTTAACATTATTTTCAAGTTGCACTCATCTACCTATTAATGTGTCAAGTTATCTTTTTTACAGAAGACTAGTACTCCATGGTGGACAAACACATTTTCTCTATCCATTCATCTGTTGATGGACATATACACTGTTTCCAATTTCTAGCTATTATAAATTGACCTGCTGTAACACGGGTATGAACCAGGCGTGGTGTCATACACCTGTGATCCCGGGGCTCAGAGATTGAGGTCGGAGGATTGCAGGAAGTTCCATCTGGCCGAGGCTATGTGGTGATTCCAAGGCCAGCCTAGAGCACACAGCAAAACCCTGTCTCTAAAATAAATAAATAAGTAAATAACATGAGCATGCATCTATTTCTGTAATATGCTTTTAACTCTTTGGGGATGATACCTAGAAGGGAAATAGTTAGATCAAATAGAATTTCTATCTTTATTTTTTTTAGGGACTTTGCATAATGGCTGTATGAGTTTACACTCCCACCAACAGCAGGGAAGAGTTCCTTTCCGTCCACATTCTTCCAGCGTTTGTTACTATAGTTTTTTTTATGATTTCCATTCTTTATGGGTAGCATTTTAATTTGCAGTTTTCCAATGACCAGCAATGCAGAGCATTTTCTCATGGGTTTATTGGCCTTTTATCATATAGGTATGGTACTTCTTTTTCTGAGAAGTGTCTCTTCAACTCAGTTGCCAATTTGTTTATTGGATCTTTTATTTTGGGAAGTCTAACTTTTGAATTGTTTAGATATTATACATACTGCATTACATGTGTGCTCCGTTGTTTCAGCACTTGTTGAAACTGCTGCCCTTTTCCCTTTTAAATTACCCTGACAAACGCCTCAGAAGTGAACTGACTTTGCATGTCTTAGTACTTTCCTTTCCATTGCGCTATAGGCCTGTCCTTAAACAAACACCACGGATCATGATTACTAACGCTAGGTAACCTGTCGTGAAACCAGGCTATGTTAAGGACTAAATTTTTAAATTTTTTAACAAGATATTTTAGATAATCTGTGCTCTTTAAATTTTCATAAATTCTTTAGAATTAGCTTGTGTGTTTCTTAATTTTAAAAAAAGTTCGCTGACGTCCGCACGGGGACAGCACCGGATCTGCAGCTCAGCGAGTCTCCGGAAGTGGCTCTCACGCAGGCGCAGAAGCATCACCTGCGAACTCAGAAGACTTGACAAAAGAACCAGTAATCCAGTCTGCAAGTGATCCGCCCTACGTGGAAAGGACAAAGAAACATATGAAACAATGCTAATATACTTAACAATCGGGGAGACGTAAATCAAAAGTGCACTGAGATGACATCTCATCCCAAGCAGAATGTCTACCACGAAAGACCAAATAGAAAAGGTGCTGACAGAGACTCAGTAGAACGGAGCCCTTACACTCTGCTGTGGGAGTGTAAACAGTCGGTCACTATAGAAATCAGCAAGCATGTTCCTCAAAAGGCAAGAAATAGGATTAGCATTCAATACAGCTGTAACATCTCTGCATATTCACTAGAAGGAAATGAGAAAAGTGCACAGAAGAGATGTCTTCACAACCTCGTTTCTGTGATACTCTTCACAGCAGCCAAGCTACAGAATCAGCAGTGATGGCTGTCAACAGATAAAGAAAGAAAATTCAGCATATATGCACAATGGAGTATTACTCTGTCATTAAAAATATGGTATTTATGTACAATGGGGTATTATCGTGTCATAAATAAAATATGGTATATATGAACAATACATATATTTCACCCTTAAAGAAGAATGAACCTGTCATTGAACAAGGTCCTAGGAGATTCGAAAAACCACCCCACCTGTACTATTAATTTGTATATTCATTGATTCCTGTCAAAGGATTTTCAGGACTCATGAGTAAGAGGCATGAAGGGATTTATTAATCAGAAATTTAAAAATACACATGCAAAGAAATAGAGTTGTCAGCCCACAAGAGAAAGCGGTGCACTTCAGAGTAAGAGTGAGAATTGAGGACAAAATATATAGAAAACATGAAATAATTATATTTTTAATATGCATTTTTAAATGAGGTATGGTGGTGCACACCTGTGATCTCAGCACTCTGGAGGCTGAGGCAGGAGAATCATTGTGAGTTTAAGGCCAGCCCCGGGCTACATAACAAGACCCTATCTCAAAAAAACAAAACAAACAAATAAATAAAGTGCTCTTTTAGATGTGCTGGCCATGATAAGCTACAAATCTTCTTTTTCTTAGTTTTAGGTTTATAACTATAGACTATTCAAGTAGAATTTTGCCTACAGTATATCAAAATAGACCCTCTTTTAAGTGTAGATCATAATAGGTTTTCTATAGTACTCTAAACTACTCCGCATACTGTTTGTTGTTATTAGTTAACATCATGGACTTAAAATCAATACATGTCAGAAAGGAGAAAGGAAAATTGTAAGAAAACTTTAAGTTTCTTTCTACTTCCCAATATCTATTATACATTCTGGTCCTTAATTACACTTTTGATTTCTCACACAAGAGAAACATAGCAGTATTTAAACATGTGTATCTGATTTATTTCACTTAAAAATACATCCTCAAAGTTCATTCATTTACCTATTATTATCTCAAGTTCATTCTTCTTTATGGCAGAGTATTACTCCATCCTATAAAAAACATCTTTACCTATTCATATGCTGATGGATATTTCTGCTGTTTTCAAATTTTAGCTATTATAAATTGTGCTGCTATAAATGTGGGTGTGCATGTATCACTGTGGTATGATGCTTTAAACTCTTTTGAGAAGATGCTTTTAATGCTAATTATTGCTAATTTCTTGGCATATTAAATACATTTAAGCTACTCCCTCTAGCTAGCTAGCTAGCTAGCTAGCTAGTTTGCTAGAAACTAGCAAATTTCTAAATGAGATCTTTGCTTATTTTCCTTTCTTATTAGGAAACCAAGTTGGAAGCTTGTCTCTACTCTTTAAATTTGGAGGAATATAAAGAAAATCAACCTTTTAATATCTTGCATTTAAGTCAGTCCCAAGTTCATAAACTATAAATACGATATTTTGGGGATAAAAATTGAATTACTCAAAATCATTTAAAATGTACTACATGCTTTTAAGAGATCCTTTGTGTACTTTGAAAAGAGGTACAGAGAAACAAAAATGGAATAGAGATGGAGACAGAGATGGAGGGAGACAAAGAGAGACAGAGAGAGGGCGAGTCCCAGAACCAGATTTCCCAAATGGAAACCCCTCTCCCTTGCTCTCAGGGTTGGAACTGCCCTTGAGTGGCACTTACCCCGGTTCCCTAAGACCAGCGCCTCCTGTGAGGGGTAGGGCTGCTCTGTCACCCCAGGGTCGGACCATAAGGGACAGCTCCGCCTCGTTTCCCTGCTCTCTAATCTACATGTCCCTGCAAATCATACAGAAATCTGTTGCTCATGTCTAGGACGAGAGTCCTCATTCCTGGCACACAACTGCTCCAACCTTCATCGGCAAATCAGAAAGGCAGGAAAGGAAGCTGTACACGGCAGCTGAGTTTTACTCAAGAGTTTCACCTCAAAGATCTTTGTATCTGAGGACAGGCAATGAGCTCATAGAAGGTTTAAGAATTCTAGAGATGTCATTTAGCAACCACAGATCACATACCACTTTAGGCATGGAGACACACTTGAAGCCAAAAACATCCTCTGAACATCAGAACCAAATGAGGTGGTCAGGGTGGGGAGTTAGCGGAGAGATGAACAGGTGAGGCACCACCAGGTAGGGCTGGGCAGGCATCCTGGGACCCAGGAGGGTCCTGGGAGGTAGCTACAAGGGCTGCAATGAGAGCACTTCCCACAGGCTGTGGACCTCTCCTGCAGTGGGACCACAGAGAAGATTCCTCTCCTGCGAAGTGGAAGGACAGAGGGGATAGTCCTACCCAAGCACAGGAGGAGGCTTCCTGAGCTCAGCCATTCCCGCTGATTGCCCTCTGACCTCCAGCTATCTGTTTCCTTCACTCTGCTAACTAGTATCTGAGGAAGTCAAAGGATCTGTGTTTTGGAGCAGATGAAAGCCTGAGTTGGAGAGAAGGAACAGAAAGGGAGTTAGGGGTCTCATTAGGGAAGAGAGGAGGAAAACCAGAAAAGCCCACATGCTGCTTCTCATTTTGAGTTCATAGACTACCAGGCCCAAGAAGAATGTGGCTATCGCCTCAGTGAGGACTTGAGTGTGTAGGGCTCGGCATTTTCTCAGCCACTGAATCAGGCAGCCGTGATATTAGGCAGACTGAGCTTATTCTCATCTGTTTTGAGTGGGATTAAAAGAGGAGCTGAGAGGATTTCCCTTTATCTAAAGTGTTTCAGTCTCAGTGATGGAGATTGCTTCCTGAGTGTCTGCTGAGGAAAAGCAGATCAGTTAGAGGAAATGGAAACCTAGACCCACCTGATGGAGGACAAAAGGATGCAAACCAGCTGACTAACCACGCCCCGACCCGCATCTGTAACCAAGTTTGCTGTTCCCACCTAACAGCTCTACCTAAGATAGCCCCCCACAAAGGATCAGGGCTCAGGTCTTTGGAGTGTTTATCTCCCGAGTCCACCAGAGTAATACAGTTTGGTTTCCTCCTCATCTCTGAGCGCTGCTTGGTTTATTTGCCACCAGTAAATCTGAAAGTGCTGTAACAGCTGCTTCCGGGAGAGTGGCTGCCGGACGCCCTCCCAATGGTGTAATTCCACCTCCTTGGTGAGACCTCTGTCACTGGGAAGGCACAACAGACAGGCAGTGCTCCACCCCCTCCTGACTGGGCTCCATGGAGAGGTGTACCTGTCCCCCACTGGCTCTCCTGGTTAAAGTGAGGACCCAGAGCCATCCCAAGCCAGGCCATGCAGGGACACAAGGGGACACTGATTATTTGTGGCTCCACAGAGCAAGCTGGAAACCTGAGCGGGGCCTCATCCGCACTTCCATGGTGAAGGCCCATGGTTATGCCTTCACCTCCATCACAGGGGCTGGCCAGACCAGGTCTGTACAGATACACCTTAGCCAAGAAGGACCCACATTCCCTCAAGGAATATGGCAAGGTGGGCATCTGAGTGGTCTCCCTTGGGTCACCCATTCCATGTCTGGGTGACATCGTACACAGTGCAGGAAACTTAGAGTATGGGGACTACACAGAAAAAACCAACTGTCCTAGACTGTGTCATCAAAAAACTTAGGAGAGGACTTGACGGTGGATAGTGTTAGATTAAAGCCACCAAACTGCAGGCTCTCTGTGAAGCAGCCTCACTGTGGGGTCTGGTGACCTCCCAAGGGGAACCTGGATATCTACACAAACACAGCCAGTGAGAGAATAGTCACAGGGAGTCCAGGCCACCCTGACCAGTTCCTGAGTATTGACTCCTGGCTGGACATTGCCCAGCCCTTCCCAGCCTGTGTCCAATTCTGCATGAATCAAAAGGGACAGAACAGGGTCTTCACTGCCCAGGGCCCGGACTACACCTTGAGGGGCCAAAAGCAGCCACTACACTGAGGCTCTTCTGATGACAATTCCAGCTCCTGTATAATGTTCCAGCACCATCACTGACCCTCCCAGGAAGCCCTCCACCCTCAGACCTGCCTCAGCCAGATCTCCCTGACCCCGCAGCCGCCTCCATCACCCAAGAGCCAGACCGCACAGATGAGAACTGAGCCCCACAGCTACATTCACCACAGCTTCCGACTCTCCCGATGCCTGTGTGTGAGACTCAGGGACCTACCCAGGTCGGGTCAATGGAACTGAGCAGCCTGGCCAGGTCATGTTTTATTACCAGCCCTTCAGCACCACTGAGCTTCTGAACCGGAAGCACCACACCCTGCCTTACTTAGAAAAGCCTCAGGCAGGTACTGACCTCATGGAATCCCTCTTCCAGGCCCACCGACCCATCTGCCACCTCTTGTTCCTCACCCTACTCAACACCAAGGGAAAGGCTGTAACTGGGATGAGGAAATGTCACCAGACCCAGGCTTCAGCTGGGATGTGACACCCAAGGCTTGGGCAAGACCCCTCCACACACAACCAGCCAGAATGGTACTAAATTCAGAAGGGGGAAAAGCCACCCTCTTACGGTACCAGGAGGAAATCCTCAGGGGAGTCTAGGGAGGGTCAAGAACCCCATCCTGAGGTCCAAGTCACCTCAGAAGCACAGAAATCAGAGGAATCTCCTGGAGACTCTGAGGTGGTCCTTACCTCACCCCTTTCAGCCCTGATGCCTCCCCTCCAATGACCAACACACAGTGAGTGCTGCTTTTGAGACTCCAATTGGCTTCTGATATCCAGAGAAGACTCCAGAAGCTTGAGAACGTCACTGGAATGAATGTCATATAGCCCCTGGAAGTGGACAACCAGATCTTTGTCAAATCAGGATCAAGAAGATCAGAGAGAGACTGATAAATGTTTAAAATATGTTTCCCTTCTCACCACCATGATGCGGAGAACAGATCCCACCCAGAGACCGGGGCCATCATGCGGAGGGAAAAACTGAGACAGAGCCCCTTGCATTTGGATCAATGTGCACACACTGGAAGAATGAGTACCCAAGGAGTGAGAATGTCCCCGTTCACAAAGGGGTCCCCCACAAGGAGAAGAACAGGTACCAACTGGAGCCTGAGGTCCAGGACCTAATCAGACAGGCAGGAATTGAATCCGAATAGGAGAGACTAGGACCCTATTCTCCAATACACAGATGATCTCCTGCTAGTGAATGAAGAGAGACAAGACTGCTGGGAAGCACATCTGGGAAAGACAGCTTTAAAGGCCATGTTAGGCCAGTATCTCTCCCTCCCCCAGCTGTCACCACTCTGTGCCACTGTAAGTAACCAACGCCAAGCCTGTGCCTGAAACAACCCTCTTCAGTGGCCAAAGCCCCCTGAGGGGTACAGAACACTGATGACCTCCTCCTCCAAAGGCTTGCAAGTAGACCTGACAGAGATAAAGCCTCCCTGAGACTATGGGGTCCTGCTGGTCTTTCTCTGTACATTCTCAGGATAGGTAAAAGCCACACCCACAAGGACAGAAAAAGTCCAAGAAATGGCCAAGGTCTTGCCGTGAGAAATCAGTGCCCAGCGCAGGCTGCCCCTCCCAGTGGGAAACGCCAGTGGACTGGCCTTCGGGGCAGAAGTAATATTGTCCCTTGTGGACCTGTGAGATCCGATGGGATCTCCACATAACTGCAGACTTCAGACTTCAGAGGAGGCAGAGCGCGTGAATCACACCCTAAAAACCACTTGAGCCAAGTTCTGTGAGGAAAGCTACCTATCCTAAGTTGCTGTGCTGTCGCTGGCCCTACTACAAGCCCAATGCCCAGTCCAGCTACTTCCCCTACAAAACCCTATTTGCAAGACCCCCTCCCGTAATCACTGTGGAGTTACAGGCTCTGAGAAAAGTGATCTATAAGGTGGTCCCCAAGAGAATTCCAGTCTCTTCAGACAGCCCTGCATGCCTGTTTCTGCCAGCTGATTCTGTCTGGGTTTAAAGAGTGGAGAAAGGAACCTCTTCAGCCTCGGTGGACAGGGCCTCAGCGTGCTGTGCAGGGCACCCTCACTGCTGCTGAAGTTGCAGGTATCATCCCTCGGGTCCACCATCTGAGGCTGAAAAGGCCCCTGAAGATTCCCCAGCCACCTGGACCACTCATCCCAAACCACAAGACTCCTTCAAAGCTGCCTGGGCAAATGTGACCCCAAGGACACTGCCAAGAGAAAACGCCCTCTCCCGTCACACTGCAGGCTGACTAGGCTCTGCACAGCGGAATCCTGAGGACCCGTTCACGGGTGGCTACCCCGCTAGCTGACGGTAATGAGCGACCACCTCTGGTTCTTGGCAACTCTTGGGTCTGTAACCATGTTCTTTACTGTAGCCCTAGCTGAGGTCACCTCAGACAGTTGGACATGAAGTGTAGGTGTCTGCTGGCCCTAACCTCCTTCTCATGGGTGGGGTGTTCAATTGGTATCTGCTTTTGCCAGCCATCTGCTAACCCCTGCCTCCCCCAGATTACCTCCACTTGAAGGTCTTAGCCCCAGTGGTCACAGCATGTGCCTTGGCTTTTTGTCCTCTGGCCCTGGAGTTGCTGGACAGTAATGACATTCCTGTGCCCCGAAGCCTGTAATCCTCCAATGACCATGGGCAGAAACCGTATTACTGGTTCAGCTCCTGCACCTGCACACTGGCTAGTGGCTGGCCGAAGACCACCCTGTGTCAATATACTGGTGACCATGTCCCCAAGGGAACACTCTTCTGGTCTGGCCAAACCACAGACCTAAGATCAACCTGCTACAATGAATATAGAAAAATCACCTGTTGAAACTAGTCACCTCCACAGGCATGTCTGACAGAGGGGAGAACAGGATAAGGTACACAAACATAACTAAGAGAAGCCCAGAATTGGATGCCAGGCCAATGGACATCACGGCTCCTGCCCTTAGCAGGGCCACTGCTGACCTTCCCGTTACTTGTGACAATAGAGCCGTGTCTCCTCAGCACCCCAATGAGATTCACAGAGACCATGGTAATGAGGAGCATCGCTGCCTGGGTCATGGCACTCCACTTGCGTAGCCTCCTGGGAGATGGTGATGCCCTATAGAACAAGATATGACATTAAAGGGAGGGAATGATGAGGAAAGACAGGTCAGTCAGAGGAAACCAAAACTCAGACACCCCAAATGATGACAGAAGGGTGTAGAATGACTGACTGACCGTGTCTAGTTCTGCTTCTGTGACCACACCCAACACCTCCATCTAACACAGCCCCAGCCAAGGCCTGAGGCTCAGCTCTCCGGAGGGCTTATGTCCCCCGAGCTTGCCAACATAACAAAGTGTGGTTCCCTCCACGTCTCTGGGTTGGTTGCTTCCCCTCCTGTAAACTGCTGCAAAGATTCCACAGATGGGTCCTCCTCAGGGTGTCCCAGGACCAGCTTCCCAACGCCAGTTGTGTAAGCAGCTTTGCTCAAGGCATTGGATGGGTCTATTCATGCACATATCCCCCTGGGGAGCAAACTTTCTCTCTGTCTGCCCCAGGGCCTGACCCCGGAGGGAGTGCCTACTGCTGCCTGTTCTTGGCAAGGCTTTGTCTCCTATTCCAGGTGGTTAGAGGGGGTCCATGCCTCTCACCTCTGGGGTTTTCACACATAAGTACCCACTTTTCCAGGGACTTGGGAATCTCTAACTGGTAGGGAAAAAAAATCCAGGTTGCAGGGGTTTTCAAAGAAAGACTAAAGGGGAAAAAAGACATAATCTAGACTTCAAAAGGCAAGGCGTTGGGTTTGGGGAAGTGGGGAGGAAGCAATGAGAGGCCGTCACCTGGACTGAGTGAAATTGCAGTTTTAATTCCTGTCACTAACTGAAAATGGCAGAATATTACAGACAGCTGAATTACTTAGGAATATTATAGGCAAAGAGGGCGAGGCCCGCAGAGGGCACAGCGCAGAAGATGAGAACGCAGTGTAACTGTGGCATCGGTAAAGGCCAGACCTCAAGACAAAAGCTAGAATGACCTCCCCACGTACCTCCTCATGAGATGGAAAGCAGTGACTGATGTGCTAAATAAGCATCAGTCACCTTCAGTGGGTACAAACCTCCCGGACTTGCCTGCTCCAGGAAAGTCCTTGTTCTGTCCCACCTCACTCCTGCCTCGTGATTTCCCACTGGATCAGTGTTACCTAAGTGACAACACCTGTAATCTTATTAACTGATCATAGGTTCGTCCCGCCTTCTGCACACTTTGTGCTCTTGCTCCACTTTGGGGACTCCCCTTCAGTCTGAGACAAAAGCTATCTTTCTCCCAATAAATATTTCCCTCTCATAACCTCTATTGTACCTTAAAATTCATTCTTCGATTTTAGAGAACAAGAACTCAGCATGCTGATCATCTAGCAGCTTAGGAGTTAATGTATAACACTGTCCTCATATTGCTTAGATTATTTAGAGGTCCTATATCGTCCTTGTATCCAAAAGACAGAGTCCTAGGAAGTTTCTAAAGCCACCCTGCCCATAGAATCAATTTTCAACTTCACCGACTCCCATTTCAGTAGATGAATTTTTACAACATGTAAGTAAGAGACATAAAGGGATTTGTTTATGAGACATAAATTTGAAAAGTACACACTCCAAAAAATAGAGCGTGGGTCCTCAAGAGAGAGGCAAACTACAGTTTGGATCTGGGGAATATTTATCTGTTTTGGGTGGTAGAAATCTGTGGAATTGTGACTCCATAGGAAGATCTGTCTTGAATCTTGGAAAAAGATGGTTTACTTGCAGAAAGGTAATGGCCCCTTCATTGGGAAACCCTATTTTATGGGTGAAAATATATGATTTATTTTCAAGTTTATCTGAAAGATGATCATTTGCCAGTAAACTGAACATGGTTGAGCCCATTTTGCCCAGGCTTATTTTATTCTGAGAGAAAAGAAAGAAAATAAATTTTAGATTGTGCTTATATCTTGCTGCTAGATATTTTTGTTCCTAAAATTATGATTTGCCTTTTCCCCTTTTTATCTATTTTCATTTCTTCTAGTCTATCTCAAACAGTTATTTGTTTGTGATGGATAGAAATGTAAGATATGTAAAGAAAAATGGACAGAAATGGAAGATATATTAAGTGAAACCATTATCACATCCAATTTAGCAAAGGCATAATTCCTTCTGCAAACACATTTTTAAATAATCATTAGATTATTAACAATAGTGATATAATGCTTAGATTGTAATTAAATGAAATTAGGTATTATTACATTTATTCTAATAGCTGATTTGAGTAGAATTTTAATCTCAAAATTTCATGAATGACACTGATGAAAAATCAAATCATTTATCTGATTACGGCAGTTCTGATTACATGTGTAATATATGGAATTATATGCACTGTAGACACATTTTCAACTTCTTTTTTAAATGTTCTAAATACCATCTCTCCTTAATGCTAATGAGATAGAATATATCATGCAATGTGCATCAGAGTCTAAAATATATCTAATTCTGTGGTGGACACAGAGGTCTAGTAACCGATAAATGTTTCATAGTTCATACTGTAGCTAAATATAAATAGGAAATTTCAAGTCATGGAATTGTCAAAACTGTTTATTCCACAAGTTTAATCTAAACTTTATTGTTGCTCCTTGTTTCAAATTGCAATTTCAATTCTGCTTAATTGATAATGATAATAATCTGCATATTTTATTAAGGTTTCAGAGTTCATAAAATGCTTATCTCATACAATTGACCTCATGATGATTCTCTCATGTGTCTGAATCAGTGTTCTTCTTTCTTTTCTTTTTTTGGCCAGAATTTGCTTTCTCAATGTCACATGAGCATTAAATTAAACTTACATCTTTGGCACCAGTTACAATGACACTTGTTTACAAGACCATAAAATAATTCTAATGTTGACCTAAACAGGTAAGACCAAAGAGTCCTCAGCAGAGGAAGCAATGTACGGAGGTCTTTGTACTAAATTCTGATTCTGCCTTCCACCCTAGCGCAGGTGCATAAATGAGGATGTGGGACCACACCCCTCCACCCACCTGAACGTGGGCCACATGCCAGTGCGTCTCCCCTTGTCCTAAGAGAAACAGAAATAAAAAGCAAAGACCCAGGAAATCTCCGAAGCTCCAAGCCAGAGCAATGGTGTGTTAGATCCTACAGCTTGATCTACAGTGACATCCTCACGCAAACTCCATCAACTGTTCATACCTGGGACTGCATGCCATGCATGTGGTTAAAGCAGCGTGAATTATGGGAATGTCATGTGAGCCAGGTGCCCTTGAGATGACTGTGCTCCAAGTGAGTCGCTTTTTAAATCACATCCAGAGAAACCCAACGAGAGGCACTTCAGGCTGCACATCTTTTCAACCCAAGTCTGAGTTATCTTTTTCTCGCTATTCTCCTTGCCACCCAGCACCACTCTTTCCCTACTTCTTTCCGCTTGTTTCCACGGCATCCTTTTGTTCCTGCTGTTCAAACCACATACCCTAAGTGCACCTCCCGCTGTTACCTTCCATAGATGCAGCTTCTATTTCTTTTGCCATTGGTGTATATAGGCAATTCCCTGCTATACACACAGGACTCTGAGGTCTATCTGTTGGACCCATCACACACTATATCGACTCTAGGTTTGATACAATCCAAACCACACACTCTTTATTGAGATGTCATTGACACAGCTTCTCTATATTTAAGACGTACAACATGATTTTTAACGTGTGCCCGGTGAGATGACCACCTTAGTCAAGATAAAAAACATATCCATTGTTATGGATCAAAAACTGGTGGTCAACTTAGCGCCAGCTGGATTACATCTCCATGCTGCTGAGCGTAGATGTTTCACCTGAGGAAAGTTGCCAGCATAAATGGAGACGTGGAGAAGGAGCATTGAGGGCGTTGAGGCATTAGTGCATTGAGGCACTGTGAGGTCTCCTATGTGTTGCTGTTTGAGCCGTTGGTTCTCCTGGAGAAGCTCTGGTCCTCACATCAAGCATTGCTTCCTGGCTCCGGAGGGGAAGACGTGTGCTGCCTGGTCTCCAGGATGGACTCGTCACGCTGGCTTCCTGGCATGTACTCAACTGTGCTTGTCATCGGAGGAGCTCAGGGCCTCCGTGTCGCTGAGGATGGCTGTGGTGCTTTTCAGGACAGCCCTGGTCTTGTTGTGAGTGTGACTTGTTGGCTCCAGCATAGAACCTTCAGCCTATCAGCACAGCTACTTCACCCTGCTGGCATAGACTTCCTAGTTTCCACCTCTGACCTTTGGGCCTTCCCGCCACGGATCCGTAAAAGAGACTGGTGTGATTCCTTCTTGTGGGCTCTAGACCTCCAGTTGGACTCATGGGAGGCACTGTCATGAGCTCTGGGTCTTCATCTGGATGCATGTGGGACATTGCTGTGGGATTCAGGCCCTTGACTAAATATTCTATGTCTTTGATGTTGTGGATAGATTGCCTGCATTTTCTTATGTTAAAATGGGTCATCATCATAAAAATAATATTATAAATGCCATGTCCTGATTCTAATTGTTCCGTGTACAAACCCTGACTACAACATCCATTATCTCACGTAGTTGTCATTTTGCATGTGTGTGTATGCTAAGCATTAATATAGGGTCTTCCCTCTTAGCAAGCCACAAGTCTATAGTGTAACATTCTTTACACACCACGTACACTGGGTCACAAGTTATCCATCTCGTATAATAGAAACTGTATCACTTGATCAGTATTGCCCTTTTGTCCCTCCCTCCAGCCAATAGCAATTGCTATGCTGCTCTCTGCTCCTATCAATGTGACCTTTTACAGTCCTCGTGTGAGCAGAATGTGCCATATTCCTATTTCCATGTCTTGCTTATTTCTTTTGGTATGGTACCTCTCACCTCTGCCCACACTGTCTCAAATGGCAGGATTTTCCTTTTTATTAAGAAGGAGAATCGCATCTCACATTATGGCCTCGTTCCACAGCCATCTGGAGCCAAGGCAGAAATGGTAGTGTGGAAAGGGACAGTGGGAGAAAGCTTTCCAGCCCGTGGCAGAAGGGAGGAGCTGGGAGCAAGGGAAAACTTGGCCAGGCCACATCCTGGTGACCCCTCCCCACCACCTCTGCCTCCTAATATCCCGCTCAGCCACTGAACTCAGCCGCAGATGAAGCCACCGATGCGTATGGGGCCCCAGGGTCCGAGCTCCTTCCAAGCACCTGAGCTGTGTGGGGACAGTTTAGAGCTGAGCCACAGCAGTCCCTCTCCAGCGAAGTGCACGTGTGACCGTGTTCGCTCTTCAGAGGCCCCTACAGCACATTTATAATGGTTTTGCCTTATAGCTCTGCTGTTTTAGCACTTATCTGAATAACCTGTCATTTCCCCACCTTAAATCCTGCCTGTTTTTGTTTACTTACTTCATAGTCATATTGTACGTCTGGGGCTGTGCAGACTCAACTCACAGTGTAGAGCACTGCATGCTGACTGTCGGCCGAGCTGTTCCAAGCACTTCAGCGAGGGTTTTAGCGACCCTCCCTAACACAAGCCCACTTTATTTGAAGTGTGTCAGCTGTGCTTGACATAGATAACTACAGTTTCCTTAAATTGACCTGAAATAATGCTTTTTGGCAGTATAAAGCCAAATAATTGACATGAAGATCCCCTGTTTTGATATGAAGTGATAGCAGAGACACTGGTGTGGGATCAGGTTGGTCACACGTAGTTGGCCAATTTGTCCTATGTCTGTGTCTCCCTCTTTCCATGGAGAAGCATGACAGAAGCACCTGTGTGGTGTCAGCACCTGGGCACCTGCTCCAGTAAAGAGCACAGTGCCCGACCAGCAAGGGCTGTAGAACTGCAGGACTCTTCATGATGAATCACCATGCAAAGGTCCTTACCTACCATACTACGTCATTTTTGAACCAGTAACCACCCAGAATACGAGCTATTGCATTTTTCTCACATTCAAAATTATGATTTAGAGCTAAAAAATAATACTTCTATTTGCTCCAGAGAGAGGCCTGGTATTTAAATTAAGCAAGACCAGCACTAACATTGTCCACGTAGGGCAGAGATTCAAGGAATTTCAGACAAATCCCAAAGTATTCTAGACTTTGCTAAGATGCCTGGGTTGCAAGAAGCTGATATTGCTGATAAACTCTCTCAAGTTTGCCATCTCTTTCTACTGTCATCAGTGTGAAAGGAAACACGATTTAAAGAATGCTTTAAAGGATAAAAATGAAAACAGGGTCACAAAGGCTCCAGAGCCAAGTAGAGAATCTGAACTGAATGCTGGTTTTTGAAACACTTCTCTGAAAATCGGTCAGGAGAGATATGCTTGGGTCAGGGAGATATTGGAAGGAAACAGGACAGAGGAAAAGTCTGTAGACTGTTTATCTGTTTCATAGCACAGACATAAGATGAAATGGGCATCACCAAGTTAGTGCCTTGGCGACAAGGCCCACGTCTCACACAGGGTCCCAAAGGTGCCCATAGCAGCAAGTGTTAGAGGGAGGGGCTGTGCAGGCATTGTTGGCGTCTCTTGTCGGCTCCTTTTACGTGCTTGCTTTACTGCGTGGGGCTTCCAGTGTGTCTCCTATTTTGCTTTTTGGAGTAAAGTACATCTCAAGCGTGTTACGGCTGATCCAATGCATCAACTTGAGGAGTTTGTAAGTTTAACTAAGAGATCCAGCAGGGAACCAGGGTTAGTTCTTTGTAAATAATCTCCTCCTGTGCAAGAGGAGGGCAAGGGGATTTTGTGAGTGCTACACCCACCCTGGGGAGTAAGGGTGGCCTGGAGTAGTAATAGAACTGTGGAGAAGAGGCTTGCCCTCCCCACCCCTTTGTGCTCTGGCTGCTGCCTTGAAGTGTTGCCCCTGTGCCATGCCACCTTGCCTTGGAGCCAGCTGATTATGGACTGAAACCTCTACAAGAGATTATGAAACCTCTACACACTATGAGCTAAGTAAACCTTTCCTTCCCTAATTTGGTTGTCAAGTACTTTGTCCCAGCAATGAGAGAAAAGTAACCAAGACTAAGAACAAGTTGAATTACACTTTGCATGCCTCATGCTTTTCTCTGTGTGCTGAGCACAGAGCAGGTAACCTGAAGCACAGATCAGAGTCTAAGACCGGAAACACAGAAAAGCAACAAACCCATAGGTGGTCAGACATCGCAGGAACTCCAAAATGCTACTGGATGATTTGAAACGAGTAAACTTTTCCCCAGAAAAAGGTATTATTTTGTACATGGACCTGTGGTTTTGGAAGAAAAAAACAAATGTTACAGCATCTGCCTTGTTAAAGAAGTAAAGTATCATTCTGTGCTAGAATTTAAATAAATTATGCCAAAGTGAAAAGGAGCTACAAATCTGAACTCCCTCTATTTAACTGTAGGATTTTTCCTTTGGCTTTCTGTAGACATAGGAAACAATCATTTGCCAACAGTTTAAGGCTCATAAAACAGATTAATGAATAAAGACAACAAATGCATTTTTTTCTTTAAATTCAACAAAGGGAAATGTAAAACTCTAGGAATAGAATGTATGTTGATTGCATTAAAAATAAAAATCTGCTTCTTTGCAGGCCTGTCTTCTCCATTAGACTGTAAGCTTACTGAGGACAGAAGCTCTTTCTTCCTTGCCTTTTGAATCCCTAGCATTTAGCTCAGAGTCTGACCAATTAAAACATTCAACAAACATTACCCCCAGCCCCATGAATGTCTAATCTAAACTTGTTTATTTGTGCTATCACCAAGTCCCATGAATCATTTTACTCTTTACCCAGTTGGTGGCCTTCTATTTGTGGTGACCTCTCAATTCTCCTGGTCTGTATTTAGGCAGAATCATGTTCTTAACCCCAACCCTAAACCAGTCCTTTCCAAGAAAGTTCGCTGATTAAGTTACGTAGTTAAAAAACAAAATCAACCTCTGCTTCCCGCATAAACTAACATGCACACAAGCAAAAACAAGCTTTTAGAAATCCTGCGAAACAGTTTGAAAAATGTGAGTTGGGCTCAGAATCACCCTGTTGCTGTATTGCACTCCCAGCCTTTTCAAGGAAACTCCTGCCTTCAAGGTCCGGGCCCAGCGGCTGTTTGCTAGCCGCTCATCTTGCTGCCCCTGTGTAACATGGGAGGTGTCCTCTCTCCTGCGCAGGTCATCACCACCGACCTAAATCACATAAATGACTTTGTACAGAGCAGAAGGATTTGCCTCACCACTTGTATAACTTGAGTACAGAGGCAACGCACACACACACACACATGCACACGCACACACACACACACACACGCACACACACACTCCTTTTTATTTCTCAGGAGCCCACCATTTGTGACTGAACGTTTCACGGAGACCACTTTCTTGACAGCTTTCAGAAAAGGAAACAGATCATCATTCTACATAAATAGGGCAAGTGAAGTGGAGGAAGGAGGTCAAAAAACATTGGGTGAGGCTTTCTGCAGGGGCAGGCCCAGTTTGGTCTTGCTTTGTTTTTAAAACAATCAGCCGCTTCAGCGTCTTTGAAGCCCTGAAAGAGCCAGATGAAGTAGAGACTTTGGGACGCAGGGCGATTGTGTCTGGATTTTTTCCTCACCGCTTTGCTGGGCGTCTAACAGAAGGTCACTAGACGCTAAATGGGCACCCGGAGACCCTGGGTGGTCTCCACCTATTGCCTCCCTGACGATGATTCGTGTTTCTTTCTGTTTCCATAGAAGAGGCAAGTAAGGAAAATTCAAAAGAACTGGCAATCTGTCCTGTGGATACAGTGACCTTTCTAAATAAGCATTCAGCCTTTGGAGCTGCAGCATGCCAGTATTTTCTTCATTGTTGTGAACTTTTTAAAAAGCCACACACAGAAGTGAAACTGGAGACAAAGCTAAAAATGCACTCATCTTGGTTATTTTAAGTCATATCTAATGGTTAGGTAACCCAAAGAAGGTGTTCTCATATTAATTAATGTTGCAAATTAAAATGGGTTTTCAAATATTTGAGCAAAGAGATAAAGCTTTCATGACTTAATTTTTAAAATGTGTCTAAAATAAAAGCTCTAATTCAAATGAGGAAAAATTAATTAGCATACATATCAGGATGAGTGTTGGTACATATCCATGTAGCTATAGACGGATATGTGAATAAACAGCTATGCTTTAGCCTTGTTGTTTTCCTCCCGCTAAAACAGCCAAATTATTTGGTGGCATTTACACCTGCAAAGGGCATGCAAAACATTTGTAGAGTCTAGTTGCTATTTGAGGGAGAAAAACAGACCTTAACCTTCTGTTTGAACTTCAGAGAGTGTTCCACACAGGCCTGGCAGTTGTAACCTTGCTAGGATAAATCACTCATAGATTACTGCATTGTTATTGTGGTATTGGGCAAAAATAGTTGGCAGGCATTTCAAAGTAAATGCTTCAATCCAGTGACGGCAGCTAAAGAGAAAGACGCCAAGACTAAAGCAAGTGCATACTTTGCTATGAAAGAGGTTTTTTTTTTTAATGGAATATTTAATAAAACGAATTGCAGTCATACCTTAATTTAATTAGAATGGTGGTGACTTGCTTTAAGACTAAGTGGAAATGTCAATTTTAACATGAAGTATTTTTTGCTAATTTATTAATTTTAAAAATAAAAATGTAAACATGTAGAAAACCCTCTAAAATAGAATACGAAGAGGTTGTCAGTTCAGCTCAGTCATGATAAATATTCAGTTCTGCTTTGGAATTCCTCCCTGGAAATATAAATTGATTTTCCTCTCAGCAAGAATGTGGCATGAGGTTGAACATAGGAAAACCAGATTTACTATTATTGTTATTATTGTTGAATCGTGCTGCCATACCAGAGCTAAAGTGGGTCAGAATTTCCATTATAAGTTGCTGTTTTCATAAGGACTTTATAACTTGGACATGAAGATTGGCTTTAGCCTTTAACTTGGTAAATAACATCTCAGCCTGGAACAGAATTTTCCCCACCCTTTAATAATACGAAAGGCAAAACCAGCTTTTTTCCCCCTTCAGTTTGGAAGGAAAGTTTAGGGAGATGTATATCACTGTTCATTAAAGATCTACTCTAGATTTATTTGTGTTCATGTTTTAATATAAAAGGCTATGAATTGAAAAATTAGTTTTCTTTTTGTCATTCTTAGTTTTAAGAATCTAAAATTAAGTTCCATAAATGATTAGTTTCTAAGTGACATCATTAATCTTCATCATCACAACATGCAATTTTATTCCAATATATGTGATCATTATCCACCATCAACTATCTTCCTTGTTTATATCACATCTTTTGTGAAATTAAGATTAATTACACCAAAGGGCATAAAAAACTTTAAAAATATCTAATAATTCCCTGATTTGAATACTCCAATTTATTCAACACTGTATAATCTTCTAAAAATAGAGTAGCTTCAATTTGGAACCAAAGTGGCTTTGTATAGAGTTAAAGTTGGGGTTTTTTGTTTGGACATAATTTCACTACTGCTTAACATTCCCAAAGGCAAATGGACCTTTGGTGGGGGATCCAGAGTCGTGGTTGTGATTGGTGTCCTGTGGAAAAGAGCAGAGTTCTGCTGATGCCTGCCAGGCAAATTCTTGGAGCTTTTTTGCTAGAATCCTCCTTCATCCACTCCTCTCAATACCCACGACCCACTGTGACTGATTCTGTAACTGGACCTCAATACTCAAGCCTTGCACACATTCTGTTTTTCTTACTCCAAACGAGGCAATCAGCATCACAAGCAAGATGAATGCCAGCCTTCCTCCTAGCTTTGGACACAGGGCTGAAGTTCGGCTGATTCTGAGTCCTGGTTACAATCTTTCATCAGTAGGTTTGTTGTGTTTTGTTTTCTTTCTTTAATCTCGTCTGGGTCATGAACCCATTAGATAATCTACAGAGTGTTAGGAACTCCTTTACAGAAAAATGCATATTTGGAGAAAGCCAGCTATCACGCTGTAGGGGATCCATGGATACCCTAAAGGCCGTCCATAAACTATTCAGTCTATGTACCCCGCCTAACAAACGCTGCCCTAAACACTGTCCAGAAGCCATAATATATGGTTATTCCTATCTTCTCTTAGCTCCACAAATGTCAGACACCCATTATCACTCCCACCTGAAACCCTATTTCACTGAGAAAATAGAAATAACCAGAAGAGATTTTCCAGAATTCCACCAGTCCACATACCTTCCCGTGAGCCTCCGTCTGTTTTCCCTGGCCACTCCCCTGTCTCTATGGCTGGACTTTGGTGCCCCTGGGCAAGGTCAGCTCCCACTGTGGCCATGGCCACTCACTCCTTCCAAGATGGGGTGTCAGCGACAGGCTTGCTTCTCGGTGGCATGGTCACTTCTTCCCCTCCACCAGCATATTTACAAGCTATTATTACTCTCACTTAAAAAAAGTAATTAAAAAACGGGAATAAATCTCTCTAAAACCCCTATCCTGCCTCACTCTAGCACACCCTCCCAGTGACAGCTGCTGGTGCTCTTTCGTGTCTCAGGACAGACTTTTAAAAGTGATGTCTCTGCTCCTTTCCAGTTGTTTATTTCTTCTTATTTTCTCTAAAATCAGTCAGGCTCTGTTCAACCCCTCACCTCACCGTTCTGCCAAAGGCATGGAGGCAGCCCGTGATTCCCACACCACTTACTCTTCAGGCTTCCTCTTGCTGGACCAAATAGGGGTTTTAATTCTGTCATTCCCCCTTTCCTCTTGCGATTTTCCTTTTAACACCCAGATCTCAAAAGGGCGCATTCTCCTGATTTCCTCCTACTTCTCAGACTCGGTACTATCTCTCTGACCGCTAAGTAACCGAGTAACCCAGCACTGCACACTCAGATATCTTTCATTTACAACCTACAGTCACTGTCTTGAAGGTCTTCTCATCAAGTCTTACAGCTTGAAACTCTACCTGTGCTGATGGCTCCAAAGTTTAAAATACTCAAAATGTTTCCCTTACTCTCCTTCCCTGAGTCTCCTTCCTAACACCTGTCGCGACCTGACTTGCTATGAATTTTACCTTTTTGTTATGCTGGTATATCTCTCTTTGCACTGAAGCACAAACACTAGAAGGACAAGAAGTTTGTGTGTCCTATTCAGTGCTCTCTTTGTAATCCTGAGAATACCACAGGCCCTGAAAGAGCAAACAAATATTTACTGAAGACATGAATAACTGAAATAACAATTTCCAACTTTTCATTTTCAAAGGCAACTATTGACATCCTACTCTAGGGCTGGAACTGAGTGAACCAGCTCACCGAGTCTGCAGCCTGACACCAAGATTTCATGATACATGTGACGTGAACCTCACAGATGAGCTAGCTGAGGAGAGTTTAGGTCAGATCTCAGCAAACTACCTTCTTAGGGTTAAGTCTCATTGCTGTCTGTTTATAGCCCAGCAACTCAAAATGTTCACGTTTAAATGGTTGCAAGAAATTTTATAAAACAATAGGACTGGGCTGGGGATTTAGCTCACGGCATAAGCGCCTGCCTTGCAAGCACGTGGTCCTGAGTTTGATCCCTGGTACTGATGAAAAAAACAAAAAACAATAGGACTTCATGACACATTCATTGTTAGTGACATTGAAATTTAAATTTCCACGTCCATAAGTAAAGCTTACTGGAATATACCGCACTTGTTTCTTAATGCGCATCACTCTGGCTGCCTTCACGCTGTGACAGCAGAATCAAGCAGTGATAGAGATTTGTCCACAAAACCTAAACAGTCTCTGTCAGTGAAGGCCTGGCAGTCTTTGTCGCAGAGCATTTACCACAGTCACGCAGCCAGTGGGAGTCGGCTGGTTCTGTGCCGCTGTGTCACACTGCTCCATATCAACGTGGATGTTCGATATCTTCTCTAAAATTAAAAATGATCTAAAACGATTCTTTAACATAAAAATTACATCCTTCTTTCAAAATAGCTTCTATGACCTGAGTATGTCTAGGAGGAGACAGTCGCAGTGTCAAGCGAGCAATGAGATGGCAGCTCATTTGCACAAACCCCGGTCCCCAGCCTGTGCCTCAGGAGAGCTCCTGAGAGCAGAGGGCACAGTGCCCAGGGTGATGAAGCCCCCTGACCACGGCGCTCGGGCTTACTGGGCCTTTCTAACCCTGGGGAAAAAGCAGTATCTCCAGAACACCCAGCAGAGGACTGTGCTGGTGAACAGAGAAACTGGTGGGGCCAATGGATGCTTTTCGTGAAAGGGAAAGAACACTCATCTTCCCAAAGACAATACCAAGTTTCCGGTTTCCCAGTGGACCACTCCCTCTTCTTCACCTTTAATAGCTCTCTCTTAAAGTGGCGAAGTCAAGGACCATAGGCTTGCCTAGAATCCTTCCCCTAATCAAAGGTAGCACCTTGAGAAATGCTTCACATCTCTTTATTCTACATATTGTGTCTAAGACATTGTAGGCTTCTTTGGATTCTCTATAAAATATAGAGAGTATATCTAATCAATACATTTATTGTGAGCAATGGATATAAGTTTCTTGATTTGTTACTTCACATACACCGATTCAGAACGACGATGCTT
Organism: Dolichotis patagonum; assembly: GCA_004027295.1. NCBI lineage: Eukaryota > Metazoa > Chordata > Mammalia > Rodentia > Caviidae > Dolichotis > Dolichotis patagonum. Next base: position 1,439 of record PVJX010007420.1, on the reverse strand, counting down.
GGGGTTGTGACTCAGCGAGCTCCTGGTCCAGCGTGTGTGAGACCCTGCATTCAACCCACGACGCAGTCTCAACATTTTTCAATATAAAACAATCAAATGAACCAAAAGGAAAAAATGTATTTGAAGGAATACTTTTGTACTCATCATATTTTGATATTAAAAAGAAGAAAGTTTGGGGAAATTTTCTTGACTTTTTTGTGGAACCACTAAGACACTGATAAAGAGAAAAAATATAGTTCAACAAATGGAGCTGGAAAAATTGGTTATTCATATGGAAAAAAATGAAAATAGATTTCCTACTTACCATACACAAAAATGAAATCCAGATGGATTAAGAAGTAAATGTCAAAAGTAAAACTTTTAAACTTTTAGAATAAAATATAAGGGAACAGCTTTATGACCTGAGGGTAGTGAAACATTTCTTTAACGTGACATAAAAAGTGCCAAACATAACAAGAAAAAAATTATTCACTTCATTATATTAGTTTTTCTAGAAAAACGAGGGAAGATTTGTTCCTCTTAAATAAAGCAAGAATCAAACTATAAACTAGGAGCAGATATTTGCAGCACTTAAAACAGACAAATGATTAAAATCAGGAATATTCAAAAAACCCTATCAAAACCCCTACATTTTCAAAGCTATAAGAGAAAAGAATAATTATGTAAGAGAAAAATGAGCAAGACACACAAACAGGCATTTCACATAAGAAGAAAAGCTAATGGGTTAAAAATTCCAAAACATGTGGTCACTAACTAAAAATGCAAATCAAGATAAAATATAATGTCATCTTAAACCGCTTTATTTGATGAAGATTAAAATGTCTGACAATACTAAATATTGAATGGGAAATGGATCAATGGGCCCTTTTATGTATTACTAGTGGAGTTTAAATTGTACCAACGAATGTAAACACTTTGGTGGTGTTTTGTGAAGCTGAAAATCTGTGCAATCCATGAACATGCAGTTCCAAACACAAGTGACCCATATGTGTGGCCTTCATAAGACATTCTCTTACTCAAAGCTGTGAATGACTCAAGTGACTATTCATCGAAGATTGGTGATATAGATTCTATTCAGATATAGAGTCACAGTAGGCTACTAGGAGCGGTGGAAATGCAAGGATGACACCACATACAGTGATACCAATTAAGCTTTGTAAAATCCAATTCAGTGAAAAAGAACATTATCAGAAGTAAAACTAAGGATATAATTAAATAATATATTGTTTAAGCAAATATATGAGATGAAGAAGAGTATGTAGGTAAAAAGTCTTTGATTAGGTTCCCAGTATTGAAAACATTATTAAACAAGTAAATGGCTACACAAAAATGAATAAATAGGAGACATCCAGGATTGCAGAAGGATAGTTTATCATTAACCACTGTCTATAAATAATTCAATATTGGGACATGAGAGTCAAAAGAAAGCAGAGAAAGAG
>PVJX010007419.1:0-71219 GCA_004027295.1 Dolichotis patagonum | reverse complement strand
GTGGGTAAATAGGGCCAGTAGTAAAGATCCCTCCAACTAACTGTATGACCTTGGTAAGTCTGACAAGAGTGAGGGTCACCCCTTCCTACACACAGAAAACATCAGGAAGAGTGAGGAGTGTGCCAAGAAGAACTCCCCCAACTTGAAGAAAATCAAAAGGGCTTATGAGACACACAGGCACACAGTAGGGACACAGTAGTGCCTCAGCCGTCATGGGCAATATAGACAAGAAGATTTGGTGATCTGGAGTGACCTGAAGATAAAGTAATTCAAGGAACTAAAAGTTGAACTACATCAATACTACTAGGCTTGTCATCCCAGGATGTATATAGGACTCACCCAATAGGCCCTGCAGCAGAAAGTCAGGTGACTGGCACACCCATTCAGTGTGGGACCCAGCAATTGAATGAACATCAAGCTTAACAGTAGGACACCAAGATACACACTACCAGCAGTTGACACTAGTGGGTCTGAAGGACCAAACACTAACTCAAAAGGGGAAAATGGCAAAATGAAAAAGCAAAATGTAATCTCAAACATCTAGTCCAACAGAAGCTAGTGCAGGAGACACTGAAATAGAGGACTCCAGAAGTAACACACCAGAAATCTCTGAAAAGATAGCAAATGAAATAAAAAAAAAAACACAACTCCATGAGGCCATAGAGGAAACCAAATTAGAAATATTGTCCTATGTAAAGATAGAAGTAACAACCTTAGTAAAGGAGTTGCTGAATGCAGCCAAAGAAGAAATAGAGAAAAAAGTCCAGTAGCATGGGAAACTGATTGAAAACATGAACGAACCATATAGAAAACAAGCAGAATTCATGAAGCAAACTGAAAGAGACATCCAAGAAACAAAAAATTCTATTCAAAGCATGCAAAACCATTTAAGTGGAGCTGAGGATAGGATTTTGGACTTTGAGGACAGGATCACAATTATTGATCATGAAAGAATAGAACTTTTAAAAATAGCAAAGCAGCATGAAATGACAATCTAGAAGCTTCAAGATGATGCCAAGAGCAACAATAAAAGATTAATAGGCATTAGTGCAGACACTAGAGTCAATACAAATGACATAACTAAAATATTCACAGAAATCATAGGAGAAAATTTCTCAAACATAGGGAAAATTATGATATGCAGATAAGTGAGGGATATAGAACACCAAACAGTCACAACCAACATAAATCTATACCTAGACACATAATAATTAAGATCTCAGACATACAACATAAAAACAGAATACTAAAAGCTGTTAGAGAAAAGACAAAAGTCACCTATCAAGGAAAGCCCATTAAAGTCAATGCAGACATTTCAGCACAAGCCTTGAAGTCAAGAAGTGCTTGGAGTGAGATATTTCAAGCCCTGAAAGAAAACAACTTTCAACTCAGACTGCTGTACCCAGTAAAACTTTCTTTCAAATTTAATGGATAAACAAGATACCTCCATGACAAAGAACAACTGAAGAAATTCACGTCCACCAAACCAAGCCCCAAAAGAGTATTGAAAGACATACTAGACAGAGATAAAAATGACCACAATCCCCAGAACAATAGAAAGAAACCACCAGGTAGGACAAGCAATTAAACAAGGGGGAAAAGCTGAAAGCAAACAACTGGAACATAACATGGCAAAGTCGAACAAGTACTTATCAGTGATATCCATAAAAGTAAATGGCTTCAATTCAACTATCAAAATAAATAGGTTGAAAGAATGGATCAAGAAACAGGATCCCACAATATGCTGTAAATAAGAAACACATCTGACCCAAAAGGAAACTCATAGATTAAAAGTAAAAGAATAGAAAATAGTATTCCATGCAACAGGAAACCACAAAAAAGTAGGGGTAACAATTCTATTTGCAGATAATGTGAACTTCAAACCTAAAATAATTAAAAGAGACAAAGAAGGTCACAACATACTTGTAAGTGGAAAAAAATCAAGACAAATAATTAACAATCATAAATATATATGCACCAAACACAGGAGCACCCAACTACGTAAGACAGATACTAATGGACATGAAAAACCAAATATACAAGAACACATTTATCACAGAGGACCTTAACAGCCCATTGTCACAAAGAGGTAGATGGACTAGACAAAAATTCATCAAAGAAATAATATAACTGAATCATACCTGTGGACAATTGGACTTAGTAGATGTTTACAGAGTGTTCCACCCAACTACATCAGAATACACATTCTTCTCAGCTTCACATGGGACATTCTCCAAAATAGACCATATATTATCCAATAAAGCATTTTTAAGTAAATGCAAAGATATTGAAACTATCCCATGTATTATCTGACCATAGCGCATTGTAATTGGAAATCAATGGCAAAAGAAATTGCAAAACCTGCATAAATACATGGAAGTTTAATAACAACCCTTTGAACAAACAGTGGGCTACAGATGAAATTAAGAAATAAAGCAATAACTACAGTCCAATGAAAATGTGGAAAAAATCCATTGTAATATGTGGGATGCAATGAAAGTGGTCTCAAGAAGGAAATATATAGCAATAAATTGTCATATCAAGAAAACAGAAGGAGCACAAATAACCTAATGCTTCATCTCAAGCTTCTAGAATAACAAGAGCAAGTTAAACCCAAAGCTCATAGAAGAGAGGAAATTTTAAAGATTAGAGCAGAAATCAATTCCACTGAAGCTAAAAAAAGAAAAAATACAAAGAATTAATGAATCAAAAAGCCACTTTTTTGAGAGAATAAACCAAATTGACAAACTTCTAGCTAACATTATAAAGAAAAAGAAAGAAAAAAACACAAATTCATGTAATAACGACTGAAAAGGAGGAAATTATTACAAATCTATGCAAATTCAAAATATCATGAATACCTACTTAGAAAATCTCTACTCACATAGAGGGGAAAACACAGAGAAAATAACAGATTTCTAGAAACATATGAACTACGAAAGCTTAACCAAGAAGATATAGCAATTTTGAATAACCCAATATCAGCTATTGAAATTGAAAACACAATAAAAAAACTTACCAACAAAGAGAAGCCCAGGTCCTGATGGATTCATGGCTGAATGCTACAAGAAATTTAAATAAGATTTGAGGCCAAAACTCCTTAAACTCTCCAATGAATTTGAAAAGGAAGCAATCCTCCCTAAATCATTCCTGGAGGCAAGTATTACTCTGATACCAAAACCAGAGAGAGACCCAACCAAAAAGGAGAACTATAGGCCAATCTCTAATGAACATAGATGCAAAGATTTTCAATAAAATACTGGCAAATAGAATGCAGCAAATCATCAAGCAGATTATACATCATGACCAAGTGGGTTCATTCCAGGAATGCAAGGATGGTTTAACATACACAAATCAATACATGTGATACACCACATCAACAGAACCAAAATAAAACCACATGGTCATCTCCATAGATGCAGAAAAAGCTTTTGATAAAGTCCAACACATGTTCATGATAAAAACCCTTGAGAAACTTGGAATACATGGTGTTCAATCTTATAAAGGCCATCTATTACAAACCAATAGGCAATATTATACTAACTGGACAAAAACTAAAAGCTTTCACTTTAAAATCAGGAACAAGACAAGGATTCCACTGTCATCACTCCCTTTCACTATAGTTCTGGAAACGCTAGCCAGGGCATTCGGACAACAGAGAGAAATAAAAGGAATAAAGATAGGAAAGGAAGAAGTTAAATTATCACTACTTGCAGATGACATGATACTCTATATAGAAGACCCAAAAAACTCCATTAAAAGACTACTAGATATAATAAACAAATTCATCAGTGTAGCTGGGTGCAAAGTCAATGCTCAAAAATCAATACCATTCCTGTACACAAACAAGAAACTCACCAAGAGAGAAATTATGGAAATATTACCCTTCACAATAACATCTAAAAAAATGAAATACTTAGGAATCAACCTAACTAAGAATGTAAAAGGCCTATATGCTGAAAATTATACTATGGTAAAAAAGGAGATTGAAGAGGATATTAGAAAATGGAAGGATATTCCTTGCTCTTGGCTAGGAAGAACCAACATTGTGAAAATGGCCATACTCCCCAAGCTGTTATACAAATTTAATGCAATCTCAGTCAAAATACCATTGACATACCTCACAGATCTAGAGAAAACACTCCTAAAATTCATTTGGAAACGGAAGAAACTTACAATAGCAAAGGCAATTCTGGGCAATAAATACAAGGCAGGAGGCATCTCAATTCCTGACTTGAAACTGTAATACAAAGCCACAGTGATAAAATCAGCATGGTGATGACAAAGAAATAGACTTGAGGATCAATGGAACATATTAGAAGATGCAAGTGTAAGTACAAAGACACTCAACCACCTGATATTTGACAAAGGAACTAAACATGTTCACTGGAAGAAGGATAGCCTCTTTAATAAATGGCGTTGGAAAAATTGGCTCTCCACATGCAGAAGACTGAGACTAGATCCATGCCGATCACCATGGACAAAACTAAAGTCTAAGTGGATCAAAGACCTAAACATTAAAACAGAAACACTAAATCTACTGGAAGATAGGGTAGATAGAAATCTTGGAGACATAGGGGTAGGCAGAGAATTCATGAATGAAAAACAAACAGCAGGGGAAACACTTCAGAGAATCAACAACTGGGATCTCATATTATTGAAAATTTTCTGCACTTCCAAAGTAATAACCAGCAGAGTGAAAAGAAAACCCACAGAATGGGAAAGAATTTTAGCCAGCAACCTTTCAGACAAAGGACTTGTATCAAGAAACATCAAGCCCCCCACATTCAAAGACTGTCTCCAAAAATGGGCATCTGAAATGAACATTCAGTTCTCAGATAAAGATATACAAACGGAAAATAAATACAAGAAATCTTCACTATCACTGGTCATTCAAGAAATGCTAATTAAAACACCATTGAGGTTTCTTCTCACTCTGGAAAAAATAGTTGCCATCAAGAAAACAACTGATAAGAAATGTTGGTGAGGCTGTGGGGGAAAAAGGAACACTGCTCCACTGTTGTATACTGGTGGTAGTGTATACTGGTATGGCCACTTTGGAAATCTTATGGAGAATTCTCAGAAGACTAGGATTGGAAGTTCCATTCAACCCAGCTATTCCCCTCCTGGGTATTTTCCGAGAAAAACTGAAAAAGTCATATCACAGTGATATATGTGCACCCATGTTTATAGAAGCACAATTTGTAATAGCTAAATCTTGAAAACAACCAAGATGCCCATCAACCGCAGAGTGGATGAAAATGATGTAGTATTTTTATACAATGGAATATTACTCAGCTATGAAGAATGATGATCTTGAGACCTTCATAGGTAAGTGGAGACAACTTGAGACTATCTTCATTAGTGAAATGAGTAAGAATCATATTTATAAATATCACATTGTGTCTCTAGTGTAAAAAGCAATAAGAAATATAGGAGTAATAAAACCCAAAATGTGTAATTGCTATGGTAAAAAAGAGGAAAATAATGTGCTATAAAGGGTATAACTGCATGTATGTTTAAGTGTGCAAGATGGAGGACCATATTACTGTTTTTGTTAGATCATGGAGTAGAACTGTTAATTGTCACACTGTTTGATTGTCTACTTTGTATGTTTTAATTTTGTAACTTGAACAACTATTTCCAAGATGAAAGCATGTAATTCATCAAGTAGTGATTTCTTACTATTTTTTGTTCTTTTCTTTTTTCCTTGTAATTCTGTATTGTTGCTACCTTTTTTCTGTTTTGTTTTGTTTCTTTCTTTTTAAATAAAATTTTTATAACATTTCTAGTCATACATTGTTTTCCATGATACCATAAAAATCTCATTGTGTAGAAAACCTTCACTCACCCAGCTCTGTGAACCAAGGCTTTTGGAATAGGAAAACATACTTGTCTTTTAACAAATCTCTGCTTACTTTTAATTTTTAAGTTTATTTTATTGATACCTGGTGGTAGTACTAATGTTGACATTGTTTTGGGGGACAAAACACCCCATTCACTGTCCTCATCCCCTATCACTTTGCTCTCATTTTTGTGCTGCCAGTTAGAACTGTATGACATTGCATCTTTTTTTTTTTTTTTTAGTTTTAGTTGAAAAGATGCCCTGGAATAAATTGTCTTTGGCTAATAAAACTTCTTTTGAAATGAAAATAAGATACACGGTGTTCCTCAGATATTTTTTGTTTTAGAACCAACAAAAGAAATAGTTTTTACAGTGAAATCTGAGGACCTATAGGGAGAAGAGACTCAAGGTTAAGACAGATAAAAACTGAGTTTTTTTCTAATTATGTGCAATAGTTCTTTAATGCTTTGTTACACGTTTATTTTGCATCTATTTTGTGGCATCGCATGAGATTTCAAGGGCTATGTTGGCAAATATTGTCTCTAGTAATAACATTAAGAAAATAGAAATACCTTTATTGTTAATAATTTAAATGATTGAATGTAACAATTTTTATACATAAATCATGAATATCTTCCATTTATCAATTATAACATCCTTTCTATAAATATTTTATGGTTGTATTATTTTCAATATAAACCTACTGCTTGACTCATCAACATTTAAGAATAAATGTATTGTTTCCAAGTTTATCTTGTTCACTTTAAGTACCATTACATAGTATCTATCAGTTATTACTGGCATACTACAAGTTTTACAATGCAACAGTAGTTTAAAAAGAAAGAAGTTGAATCTCGAGATGTAGCTCAGTGGCACAGTGCCTGCCTGGCAAGGGTGAGTCCCTAAGTTCGATTCCTGGTACCGTAAACACAAAAAAAGAAAACAAACAAAAAGAACAGAGTCAGAGGACACAACAAAGTTACCACAATTAAGACAACATGATATTTAGTCAAAAGATAGGAAAAGAGTTGATGATAGTACAGAATAAACTGCACAGAGGTGTATTTGCATGTATTCAACTGATCTTTGGTGAAAGAGCAAAGACAATGAAATGAAGAAGAGATAGTCTTCAACAAATAATGTTATAACTACTGGACATCACATGCAAATAATGAGTCTAGATTCAAATTGATATTTCTCATTAAAATTAATCTGAATTAAGTGACAGGCACAAAAATATTAACAAAAATCTATTAAGTTACTGGAAGATATTATGAGAGAAAGGTTAGATGACTGGAACATTGGTGAAGGATTGATTAATCTGGACAATAACAGGTTAATGGGGTGTCATTAGTTATAACAAATACACTAACTTGATTGTATTGTTAATTGTTGCTGGAGGCTATACTCCAGCAGTAGAGGAAATGTTTGGGTCTTCTGCCTAACATTGCTGTGAACATAAAATTGCTCTTAGGATTTTACTAGAAAAAAATAAGAGTTAAAAACCCTCTGATAAATGTGATATGAAATTCCTTTCTCCCAGGGAGATATTTAAATAAATCTATTACTTATATAACTAAAATCATATCTTCTCTAAGAATCAATTCAGGCAAATACATTTCAAATAATATTCTATTTGGGTTAAATGAGAGGCTAGATGGATAGGGTGTAAATATGCCATCCACTGTTATTTCATAGTAAATTAACTAGTTACTAGATGTAGGCACATTTTAAAATCTACTTATCTCTAAACAAAATGCAATCACTCTTCATATGTGTTTGCATTTCTGATGTGCAAAATAGTCACTGTTACTATTTCTTCATGGTTATCCATTGCTTAAGTAATGGATTCTTTTGTTGTAGTAGAAATATTGATGCTTTATTTCTATTCTGGATTTAAGTTTATTCTGTTCACCTTTAAAACACACTCCTTATTTATTTTGTTGTTCTTTAGATATAAAGACTTTTAGAAGTAAATTAAATGAACGCTTTATTAGCATTCCTCTTTGTGTAAATGTAAACCTTTGTGTTGAACTTTATGTAATAGTAACTCTTTAGGTAGATAATCTTATCATATACATGTTATTTGCCAATCTGTGAAGTTATATTACTGATGCTCAAATCTATATCTCTTTCATGATGTGTTCAACTTTCTATCAGCATTCATTATATTGGCTTTTAAAGATCTTTTAATCTCCATATGTCCAAACTTATTGATAAATCCATCATTTTATTTATTATTTAAAAATACCTTTTCAGACTTGACACTAAAGTGCCTTACATTCATTTTTGGTACATGAAGTAATGTCTCCAGATTTCCACTTCTGTTATCCTATGGAAGAAACTTCATGTGTAAAGCTCTCTTTATGCCACACATAATTTTGGTTGTAATCAGTCCAAAAATATGTTCAATCAGTCCCTAGTAAGCCTCAGTTTGTCAGTGACAGTGAAAATATAGTCAATTTCAGGTCTCAGCATCTGTGAGTGATAAGCAATATTCAAGAGTACATCTAAGATAAAACTTAGCTTATTTTGCAGAACATCATCTCTTTTTGGACTATTTTTAATTTTTAAGAATTGAGGATGCCTTGCAAAATTCCAACTGCAACACAGAGTTGGCATAGCATTCTCCTTGGACTCGGTATACAGTCCTATTATGTCTTCTTCATCTTCATAGGAGAGAGAAGAGAAAACCATTTTCATCTCTGCTAATGCCAGACACCTGCTCCACTTATCTGGATTGGTTCAAACAATTCAGTCATTTCCAGGATTATTATAAACTTGCATGGGGAATAATTCTGGCAAAAGATACATTTTCATTTGAAGGGTTGCTTCTGGTTTAACTTTGTATCATTCTCTCTCATTGCTAACAATCTTTCCCCTTGATTTTTGTACATTTTTTCTTTTTAATTTTCATTGAATTACCTACTATGATGACATAGAAAGATATTTCTCTGGCTCACAGGTGATATATTCTCTGCTGTAGTATACCATGAGGCTGAATTGAAGATACCCTTCTTAGATTTTACCCAGGATTGCTGGGTAATGTTACCCAGCAATGTATAAAAATTATGGCAATCAAGTTAGCAACAATCTGGCCTAAACTAATAAAATTCTTTAATGTAAAAAGCTTCTTCATACATTAATTTACCTCATACATTAATTTAATTTTCACAAAATCATGTGAGTTAAGAAAGTCAGTTATGTTTATTCCCATTTCTCAGAACAAGAGTAAGGTTGAGAGAGGTTCGAACAGTTGCTAAAATGTCATAGTGCTTTTTCTATTGGTAGCATCCCAAAATCATGAGTGATTCTTCCAGATCTTCATAAGAAATCTGAAGTCACTATTGTCAAATATTTTTGAAAATAATGTAATATATTCCAGTAAATTTCTGAAAAAATAACCAAAACTAGTCACAAAACAAATTGACTCTTAATATTCTTTGGTTCAAAAAACCAAGAAAAATAAACAAAATAACAATAATATGCAGCAAATCTATTTCTTAGATATTTATCTACTTTCTTTCTTTGTTTTTATTAACTTTTATTAGTTATGTTTGCAGTACAGAATGATTGCATTCACTATAGGTAATTGATACATATGTATAATACATTTAATTTTTCCCCATCCCTCCACATTCCTTATTTTTGTGGCATCAGATTAATTCTTTTATTCTATAAGACATGATAAGTTAATTATCATATATACAGATTGTGAACCAGACTAAGAGGTCAAAAATTGTAAAACACATAACACATTTATATACCTTGTCTATGCTGGATAGCAATATTTTTTTTTAAATCTCTCTTTTTTTCCATTATCTGTTGCATGTATACATTTTATCTTATATTATCTTATCTTATCCTATCTTATATCTGAAGAGGGGGGATTTTTTGTACAAGACCAGCCATGTGATATTTAAATTTGTATGTATGAGTTACGTGACTTCATGGTACAGTCTCAAATTGCATACGTTTTTCTATGATGACTCAAGTGTATCTTTATGGTAAAATAGTACTTGATTGTGTATAAATATAGAGCCACATTCTTCATAAATTCATCCTTTGATGGGCATTTAGGCTTTTATAAGATTTAGCTATTATGAATTGTGCTGCTATAAACATGGGGATGTGTATGTCCCTGGATATAATGTCACTAACTCCTTTGGGAATATATATATTGGCATTTCTCAAATGACCAGTATTGTTGAACATTTTTTCATGCATTTATTTTCCCCTTTTATTTCTTCACCTGAGAAGTGTCTGTTTATTTCAGATACCCATCTTTAATTGGATCTTTAAGTTTGAGGAGTCTAATTTTTCTGAGTTCTCCAAATATTGCAGCTATCAGTCCTTTCTGAGGAATAGCTGGAAAAAATTTTTCCCATTACATAGTATATCTTTTCACTCTGTTGGTGGGTTCCTTTGCTGGGCAGAAGCTTTGTAATTTGTGATCCCATTTGCTGATTCTTTGTATTATTTTTTGTGCAATTGGGTTTTTGCTCAGAAAGTCTTTACCTACACCTGTGTCTTCAAGAATTTTACCTATTTTGTCTTCCACCATATTAAGTGTTTCTATCCTTGTGTTTACATCTTTGATCTTTTCCCCTTGATTTTAGTTTAGTGCATGGCCAGTGATATGAGTTCTAACAATTTGCATGTGGATAATCACCTTTCCAAGCAACATTTGCTAAAGAAGCCATCTTTAGCAAAGGAGTTTGGCTCCTTTGTTGACATAACATAGCTGAGTGTGCCTGGAGTTGTTCTGTATCTTCTATTTTGTTCCATTGGTGCATGAATTTGTTTTTCCAATACCATGCTGTTTTTATCACTATAGCTTTGTAGTATAACTTGAAATCTGTGATTATGATGGCCCTTGCCCTGCCCTTATTGTTCAGAATTGCTTTTGCTATTTTAGGTCTCTTCTCATTCTAGACTAATTTTAGGTTTGATTTTTTTTCCATTCCTATAAGGAATATTACTGGTATTTTGATTGAAATTCCATTAAATCTATATAAGAATTTTAGAAGTGGCCATATTTGTTTTTCTTATTTAGGAATAGGGACTATCTTTCAATTTTCTAATGTCCCCTTCAATCTCTCTTTTAGAGTACTCTAGCTTTCATTGCAGAAATATTCATGTCATTGGTTAGGCTGTTAATTCTGAAGTATTGCTTTTTTATGCTAATGTGAAAGGTAAAGATTTTGCTTTGTTTTATGGTTCTTTAGTCTTAATCCTCCAATTTATGGTTTAAAAAATGGAATTCTGTATGTGAGTTCCCAATCTATTAAGTTCTAACATTTCATGCTTTTTGAGGCTAAAAAAAGAGTATAATGCCAAAGGGAGATGAATGTATAATACCATTTATTGGAACTCATATCACCTATTAGTTTATATAATTGTTAGTATATTTTATTTATATATCATTTATGATCCTACAATGTATTACAATTATTAACATACTGTTTGGATACGCTTGTCCTCTATATAACTATAACTGCATACTCTCATGCATTTCAAAACATGTACTCTAATAGGATCTCTGTAATTATAAAAGCTAATTCCAGCAGCAAAACATCATTTTGGCAAACACCTAAAAGTGACACAACAACTGTAGCCAATTCCCAAACAAGTTTTCTTGATCATCTTTTCTGTGAAACATAATCAAATGTTTTCAATAACATCTGAATATTAAAATATGTGTGGAGTATTTATCATTGTTCCCTGTGTAAATTTCCATGACCAAAGTATGTTGAGGTCCTACCCGGAGAAAGCCTTCACTTAGGATGTGTTCCATGAAGGAAGCACTTGAACAGATGAGGTGCTAGGTAATAATGGATCAGTAATTTCTAAATGAGACTTGGAGTATTTGTGCCAGGGACTGTTGATGTCATTAAGATTTTATGAAGTGGTCTATTTAATACAATATATATTTTCACCAATATATATATGAAGACCTATCAACATTTCTTGAAAACATGGCTGTTAAGCATCCTTAAGATTGCTATGATTTTCACTAAAAGCACTTTATCATTCACTGAACACAGAAATTTAGACCAGGATAGTCATTCTTCTGTAGGGTATTCTACATTAGTGCACAAAAACTGCCTCACATTTTGGAAAAGTCTTCATTACCTAACTTGCTAGATATACTCCAGCATTTGATATTAGACAACAAAGAGGGTAAATTCTCAAACAGGAATAATGCTGCTTCTTTCAGAGATGCTCTAGTCATTTGCTAAGTCTCTGCCCAAAATAAAGTACCACAGAATGGGTACCTGAAAGCAGAGGAATTTATTTTGATGCAACTCTGGAAGCTAACATCCAGTATCAGTATGTTGGTAGGATTGATTCTTTCTGAGGTCTATTACTTTGGCTTGTATGAGTAGATGACTGTCTTTGCCCTGTATTCTTTTTATTTATTAATTTGAAGGTAGTAAAATACAACAGAACAAGACAGAACAAAGCCAATTGAGACCGTGCAGTGAAATTGGTACAGAACTTCACAGCAGGTTACCGGGATAACAGTAATAGGTCCCATACTATATCTCATTATCTTCACAATAGTTGTTCTTTCAATCAGGTATAACAAAATCAAAGGAAATACAAAACATTGTAGAACTTATCAAAACAGAATATTGAATAGAGCAATAGCATTAATCAGGACAAAGCAAATGAGTGATAAAAATATTTTCCTTTAAAGAGATAGTAGAAGGAAACCTCCATTATTTGCTATATTACATGTGGTCAACCTACCAAGAGATGCTCAGATCTCTGGCTCCCACTTGCTAATGTTGGGGCGGGGGTTGGGATGTTTGATTCTCAGCTCGTGGGCCAGTAGGCTCACAGCTGCTTACCAGGGCGGAGAGCTGGTTGCTTGGTTTGCCAGCCCCCTAAATTCTAACCTGGCTCAGATCTCAGGAGACACTGCTGGTTCTCACCCTGGGGCAGCTGTGGCTTTTTGCCCTGTATTCTTAATCTTGGTTTCTAAGAAATTTCTTAGTTCTTGTTCCTAAGAAATGAATTTTTATAACTGACCTACTCATATTTCCTGGAACACTGCCTCATTTTGAATGGTTTCCTGGCATTTTTGTGTTTTCAGAAGAGTGTATCTGTGTGGATAAAACTGTCCCCAATTATTTTTTTTAAAGGACATCTGTGATGCTAGGTTAGGGCATACCCTAAAGGTCTCATTCTAACTTTATTATTTCTTTAAGAATTTTTATACTTAAGGTTTTTCTTTTGTAAGATAATATGGTTTTCATTCTTGTTAGTCTCAAATAAAATGATTGAGCAGGGTTTCCTCATCACTGATTTCAAAGGAATGACCATTTTCTGACAAACTATATTTAAACATTCACTATTTTCTAAAGCAGAACTCTAAATTTATTTTACATATTTCCTGTCCTATCTGCTGTCTTCCTAATGGGTTTAGGCAGGCACAAAAGTTTTCCACACTAAACAATTATTCATGAACTCAGTAATTTTCTTTCCTTTTATTTGAGTATAAAAATATTAATATAGTTTTTTTAGGTATGAAAATTCTTTTGGTCTTGTATTTCTAAGTATAATGTGCTATTTTATTTTAAATCTTCTTCATATTTTTGATTCAAAATTTCTAAAATTTAATTTGCAACTGTGAGTAAATATAATAAAATTATTTAATAACTTCATTTTATAAGAACAAACACACAAAGATGAAAGCAATAAACCGGCAAGTATACTGATAGTAGAATTTATTTGTGTGTATATGCACTACCTGGTTACATATGGTTTTATCACCATATTATTCTTACATTCATAAACTGGAGCAGATGGAAATGTATCAGACTGGTAACAGATCTCAGTATTACATAGATTATTTTCTGATAAATTTTCCAAGACATATAAAATTAACAGGAGCTAAATCCAAGTTTCACTCTAGTTCTTAGTCAATACTGCTATGATGATTTTAGAATACCACATTATATTTGCAACCAGACAGATCAGTTCTCACCATGAAAAACTTCCTGCAAACATAAATACCCCTCCGAACCCATACATGCTTGCTGCTTTCTTGCCTCTTCTGTAGAGCCTGAAGACCTACACGAAAGCATTAACAGAAGTTATTAGAAGTTATGTTTTTTTACCTGTATCAAGTGACGCGTTTATACATATACCTCAGAGCACAAGTTCCTAGCTTCCTTGCATCTCTATAATGCTTTTTATTATTTCTATAATTATTATGAAAAATCCATATTAGAGCTAAAAAAGAAGTTACTGAGTCCTTCAATTATAGTCTATCAATCATGCACTATATTGACTTCAAGTTTCTCTTGCTGTAGTTTTGTTTTTTGGAACTGCCAGATACAGAGAAACTCAAGAGATCACAAAAAATTCCAATAAGCTGTCCTAGTGAAATTTTTCAGAAAAAATTCTTAAACAAAATTTATTTGTACATATCTGTGATACATAATGTTTATATTTATCTTAGAGAATTGATACATGTATATAGCACACCTTAATTCACCTTGTATTTCTTTCTCATCCTCTCCATCTGTTGGTCCCTACTCAAAGCATAAATAATTAAACAGCAAAATAAAAGATAGATAACAAGTTTCTTACTGATTAGGGCAATAATATCAAGGCAGTGATATTTGTATGACAATTTTATTTTGGGCAACAGCTGTAATTTTATTACTGTAGCTTCTCACAGAAGAAGAACATGTATCTTAGTTCAGTGGAATGAGCTATTTATAGCCTAATAGATAACAAGGAAGTTGTAATTTTTCAAAAATATCTTTTGGTTATTTTTAACCAGTTGAATAAAGAATTGTGGAGACAGGGGCGTGTGGTTAATGTTATTAATGAAGAACTATTATCTTCCATTTTGTCTTGAAATTCAGTCTCACAAACATTATCAGCAGTAACAGTAACATGATCCTAACATGTTCATAATGAAATGCACCTTCTTAGTCTCTCTGCATGAAGAAACCAAACTAATATGAGATGGAACTTAGGCCACTTTTCATAAATACTTCTTGTTCAAGGTTGAGAGGCAATATTCCAAGGATGGTATTGAATTACTAGCATGGCTCAGTGCACTACTCAACTTTCAATTCATTGTCAAATGAAATTGGTATAGTGTCAAAAACCATCAAAACAGTAACACAACAATTTCTCCCTGGAGAAACATACTGTAACTATTACAGAGCACTTTTATGGTTTATTGATTTGGAGATAGGAAGCACGGCTGGATGAGAGAGAGATGACAAAGATGAAGTGCATTTCTCAGACAAGCATAATAAAACATGTTCCCAAGTCAGGGATTATATAAATACGAGCACAGAGCATCAGTTAATTGTCATCTATTCTGCTTTCCCAGCTGCACAAGCACCCGACTATAAATATCTAAAAAGCAGCAGTATTGCTTCTTAAGATACTGGTACTACGATGATATTTGTCTTATCTTTGATGGGATAATTAAGATGGCACCCTAAAAATGATTAGAGACTTTGAATATAGATGAATAACGCATGAGAGAGTCTAGGTCTCTACACAGTATACCACCTTCAACACAAATCAGAAAATTGGCTAGCCAAATAGCCATTTTTGTTTTATCTTTATTTTCTTTCTTCCTGTAGGAAGGACCTCTACAATGCATTTCTGGGTAAAGGTGTATGTTAAATTGATTTTTTCCTTGGTAGAATTGTCAATATAATTTTGCTTGTTTACATTTGTATTAATAATGCTAATAGGTCAAAATAACCTCCATTAAGGGACACTCTAATAGTTTTCTTCCTCTTTAAATAGTGTTAATTCAGTTATTTGATCAAATATGAATTCTTTTTTAAATTGGCAAATAAAACTAAAGCAACATAAAATCTGTATGAATAATATATAACTACTTTATAATTCACAGACATCGTATTATCTTTTCTGTTATATTTTAATATTAAAAATGCTTTAGCTTTTATTCTTAGTCTACAGATTATAAACCTTTATAATAATGTAACAGATATACTTCTTTATTCTACATTTTCTAAATTCAAATAAAATTATGCTACCCCCACTTAGGTAAATAGTCTATAAAAACTTCAATAAACATTTGAGTTTTGTCTGCTATTTTTATGCAATCATAAGAAGGAGGATTCCTAGATCTTACAGGATTTTTAAAGTTCTTTTGACCCAAGTATATGAATAACCACAAATTCAGGATAAATAAGTGATGTCCATCACTCCTTTTAGTTATACATTTTTAAACATTATAGTTAATGGGTGATGATATAGCACTGAAAATGTCAAATGGTAGGAGAAATGATTTTATTTCTAGAAGACAAAGTATTTCACATACTTAAAAGATAAGTGACTAGATTTGATGAGAAAGTTTAATAGCTGACTGTGAGGAAAATCATATACCTGAAAATATTTTATATGCTGCAAAGCTTTTTTAGAAATAAATAATAAATCTTACATTGTATAATCACAAATATAGTCAAATAATTGGAATAACTTCAAGAAGAAAAGTTTGAGTTATGTGTAGAGAAAACAACACTTATCAACTTTTTTTTTTTTGGTACCGGGGATTGAACTCACGACCTCACGCTTGCCAGGCAGGCGCTTAAGCCACTGAGCTAAATCCCCAGCCCTCACTTATCAACTTTCAAACTTATTAAAAAAGAAGGAAATGATATATTTAGGATACTGTGTAACAGAATAATTTAAGTTCTTAAAAATATATGCAATATGAATCATATTCCTAAATTTTTTTAGAATTTTGGAAAGCCATCTTAAAGTGTTCTGAAAAAAAAAATGTAAGTAAGCTTAAAGGTCCATAAAAATACAATAAAATATAATGTACAAAGTGTGAGAATAATTTATGACTCAGGAATTTATATTAGTGACTCATATGATTAACTATGCATTGAAATTGAATAGGAAATGGAAAGTTATTTTTTTCAATGACATTGGCACTGTTGATTAATAATTTTAAAACATATTCACTAAGATATCTGAACAAAGCAATATTGTTTACAAATAAATAATGGTCTTATGTTATCAAGAAATAAATTAAAAATGTACAATTTCAAAGTGTGCTTAACTCTGACTATGAAAATATATAAAATATTTAAGAGTTAAACTACTGAAATTAAAGGACTTAAAATTTCAAAATTCTGGATAAAAATACTTAAATATTCTAGGGATAGCAGTTTACTCAAATAAATAAATATATTTCAAGTACATTTATCCAATTTACAAAAAATTTGAATAAAGCTAATTGAGTTTGAATAGATAATAAACACTAATATCCTACATAATTTTTCATAAATAAACAACAACTGTGATGCTTTCGCAGGAATTAAAAATTATTGTAAATTCACAGGAGTTGAAACTAATTGCAAAAAACAAACAAGAGGATCCAGAATACAATTCTACAAACTGACTTTTCTATGAAAATTTATTTAATGAGGAAGGTAGGAGTGCAAGCCAGAAGGAAAGTTGTAAATTATCCAATAAATATTCAGCTAACTATGTAGAAAATTCCAGATGAATTGACAATTAACTTACATTCACTTAGAATTTTCTTTACAGTTTAATATATAATTATACATTAATATCAAAGTTATGCATAAATACATTTTCTACCTGAGGAATATACTTTAGAAACATAGTTTTGAAGTAAACAAAGACTTTAAAATAAACACAGAACTCAGAAATTGCAGAATAGTTAATGTGACTTGTAAATGATACTCTGCTGTAAGTGCTGTTATATTCAATGTTGAAAGGTCTTCTGAAGATAAATAAAATTTTAAAAATGATAAACAACCTACTTCCAGATTAAAAAATGAGATGGGCCAATGCATTTTTATAAGTATGACCTAAGACAATTATTCACAGAAATTTAAATAAAGCAACACCGACATGCCAATTTTTAACTTTGTAAAATATTAATCACAAGAAATAAATATGTTTTTGCAGAGCTAATAATGTTATAAATTGGGACAACCTTCTTAGGGAACAATTTTAAAATAGTGAACTTCATATGCTCAAATATGTTTACTACAAATTTGACTTTATGTATTTATCCTACAAAATTTATTTTCTACAAAAATTTAATTCTTAATACATGTCAAAATAATTATAAGGATACTATTCTGCTACCAGCTGACATTATATTGTGTTCATACTACTGTAGAAATCAAAGAACAAGGTATATTTCCTACACATTCAGTTTCACTCAGTGACAGAAATACATGTTCTGAGAAATGTGCTATTAGGTAATTTCATCATCACAAGAACATCACTGAATAAACTTACACCAGTGTACAAGGTACAGCCAGCTACACCACTAGGCTCCTTGATAGCTTATTCTTCCTAGGTTATGACCCTTTGCACCATGTTAGTGTACTAAATACTTTATGGCATTTAGTACCATGGCAAGTATGGGTTAAATGCACCTACACAAAGGAAAGTTACAGTTTAAAAAATACGGTATCAAAAATAAAAATAAAGTTGCACCCATGAAGAGGATGCACCATGAGCGGAGCGTGCAGATGAGAGGCTGCTCTGGTTGGTCCGCCAGTGGGACGTGAAGGCTAGAACTTTCCTGTACACCGCCATACCATACCTTCGAGCTGAACTAAATATAATCATTTTCCTTCAATAATAAATTAACTTCAGCCTACAGTAACTTTTAAAAATAACTCTTTTATTAACTTTATGCTTTTTTCAGTAACAGCCTTAAACACGTCACGCACCTGTAGAAAAACACTTTCTTTGTATTCTTATATCATGAGCTTTTTTTGTATGAAAATTTTAAACCTCTTAAACTTTCTGACACAAAACTAGGACACAAACATATACTAGTCTAGGCCTAGCCAGAATCAGGCTCATCAGTGGCACCGTCCTCCTCCCCCACCTGTGGTCCACTGTGCCCTGCTGTGATTACAAGGTCTCCCAGAGTCCTTCCTGAGGACTTTCCTGAGGACTGTCTGGAGCAGGTGTCACTTGTTGCTGAAATTAGTCCTTGGGGTTTTGTTTGGTTTCTTCTTTGCATCATAGATTTGCGGATTAATGCAGATAATGCACTGCGACCATTTCCCTTTTTCTTCGGGTGCCACTGTCCATGTTTTCAAAGGTTTTAAGAAGCTTGTTGAGGTTTTCAAAACTTCTGCTAAACTCTTGAGCTCCAAATTATTTTGTTAAGAAATTGAAAAGAACAATATGTAAGATATATGCTCACGGACGATTAAAAAAAACCAAATTTTAAAAGCACAACTGTGTGCTTTTTATTTCATAGAACATGTTAGAAAATGATAAACACCAAACTTTTAACTGTGATTGCTGCTAGAAACAGTGATGATTGAGAAACATTAAAGATAATGATATTGGGAAAAGCGAACATTTAAATTACCATACTTATCTATTGTCTGAAGTAAAAATGTTAAGCATTGTGTTCAATTTTTATAAATCAAAAATCATAAAAAGTTTGATGAAAAGCTGATAAAACCAGGAGAACTTTTTAAATTTTGGGAAAAAAATTAGAAAACATCAAAGCAGAAAATCAAAAATTTTGTTAAATAGAGCAAAATTAAATTAATTCTTTTCTATATCACAATATAAGGAAAAGAAGTAAATTTAGACTGAGAGTGTATTTAAGCCAAATGCAGTACAGTCTTTTTTGTGCTGGATGTTGAGCCCAAGGCCTTGCGTGGGCTGAAGCATGTGCTCTACTATTAGGCCACACATTTTAGCCTCATGACACTCTTTAAAATTAATAATTTGGCAAAGGAATGAGAAATATTAGGAATCCAAACGATTAGTAAGGAATAAATCCATGAGAAATATTAGTGGTAATATTATGGTTGATACACTGTGTCACCTTGAGAAGTTTAGAAATTTAACTGAGACTCAGCAGGGAGCCTGGATTCTTGCTTTGTAAATATCCTCATCCTGTGCAAGAGGAGGGCAAGGAGATTTTGTGAGTGCTACACTTGCCCTAGGAAGAGGGGTGGCCTGTGTACAATATAAAGGACGCAAAAAAGGCTTGTTTTGCCCTCTTTTGCTCTGGCTGCTTTTGATGCTTGCTGCCTTGTAGTATTGCCCCTATGCCATGCCACCCTGCCTTGGAGCCAGCTGATTATGGACTGAAACCTCCACAAACTGTGAGCTAAATAAAAGTTTCCTTTCTTAATTTTGGGTGTTGGGTATTTTGTCTCAGCAATGACAGAAAAGTAATGAGCACAGGTAATAAACATTTTATATGAAATGTACAATTGATTTAATGGAATGTATTTCAGAGACTGAGGAGGGAAGGACCCACTGGTCTTCCATGAAAGAGCACCAGGATAGCTGGTACCTAACAATCTATACATATTGTTGCCAGGCAGGGAAAGAACTACCAAGAATGGAGTTCCAGCTAGCATCTTGTAAAAGAGAGTTTACAGAGTTTTGCTTTGTGTTTTATTCTTGTTTTTCAGAGAAAACAAGATGAACTTCCAACTCTAGAAGATTGGAGTTGGTAGTCCAGAGAGATGGAAGGACAACCTTCTTCAAGTAAGGAGGTGAAGCCAGGCCACGCTGAAGTTTCTTTCTATATTTTGCGCTGTTCAAAACAAGAATTTTCAGGGCTGTCTATTCAGCTTTGGCTTGAGAGCTTTCCAAATTCTCAAGTTTAATTCTCAGCATAGAAATGTATGATGCTCTGGATAGATTACGTGTGTTGATGTCTCTCTCAAATGTGGTTTGTTTTAAAGGAATGCACTCAGCCATGAGTATCATTCAATATTGTACTGGACAGATTTATCCATAGCAATGAAGTTTTCTAAAATCACTGCTGTCTTGTGCCCCAAATTCTTCAAAAGCGTCTTGAGAGTCAGAATTGGGATTTTCACTTGAATTCTTTTATACACTCAATATAGACTACACTTTCACAGATGCTTCTTTCCAAAGTAAATATTTTATTCCTTGATTCTTAAGACAGTAATTTGTAATGAAGTCTTTTCAAGACCTTTTGGCTTAACTGCACTACTCTATTCATCAAAGTTTCCTTCTGTAAATTGCAATTACCCATCTTCCTCAATCTTCTTTCTTACATTACATACATTTTCACAGGAAGAAACAAACATTTTTTTTTTTTATTTTGAGACAGGATGTCGCTATGTATTTCAGGCTGGTTTTTAACTCAGTATCGGCCTTGAACCTGTGGCAATCCTCCTGCCTCAGCCTTCCAAGTGCTAGGATTACAGAAGTGTATCACCATACCTGACCTAGGATGAAGCAAAATTAAATAAAGATTAATAAAATTTTTAAAAAAATTCAAAACTAGCCACTAGATAGAAACAGCCTAGCATGTAACAACTGGTTTCATGCTCTTTTGACATCTAAGTTGTCACCTGGCCACACATATTCTTAAATTTTGTCAGATTAGTTCTCAAGTATCTCCAAAACCCTTTTTGTGTAATCCCTTTTTGCTATTAGTTTACAAATATGTAGATCCTGTTCCATATTATTTGCATCATTCATCAGCTCTAATTGAAATAGAGTTGGTTGATTACGGATATAGGAAAATTTGGTATCTTAAAATAAAACCTGTTTTTTACAAAATGATTCTACTTCCTCTTTTAGGGCTACTTTTAAAAGTTCACTCCAGTTTTAACTTATGGATTGATATACTTCTAAACATTTTCTTCTGTTGTTTCTTAAAGGGATTTTTAAAAATTCTCTATTGGAAGGAAAATCAGAGTGCACCAGTGATGGGAAGAAGAGAAGAAAAAAACGACAGCAAACAAATACAGCTTTTGAAGAAGAGCAAAATAAAAACTGCGCACCTGAGACATAAGTATACCTTTTCATTTTTTTCGTTGCTCAAAGAAAAGATAGAAAAAGTTTGAGGCCAGTGGAAGATCTTTAGTTTACTGTGAACATAAGAAGAATACAACCCACGCATGTTTTGGAGCAGAGATGAAGACGTTACTTCAAAATTATGAGGGGAAGAATCACCATTAACGTTTCATAACTCTGCTATCTAACTAACATTGCAAACACCTGGTGAACTCGCATATTTGGGGAGAGGCGGGAAGAACGTCTAAAAGAGAAACTGAAGCACTTTTGATTGCACACAGCTGTAGCAACCATACTACAAAAAAGATGTCATTTTTAAAGTACACAGAATTCTTAGAGATTTAGTCTTCATTATCTAAATCATTTGGAATATTCTAGACATTCAAAAAGTTGCTCAGGTAAATGAGGAAAAATATTTCCCTTTTGCAGGATGTTTGCTTCTTTTTCACTTTCCTTTGGTAATATGAATCTTGATCTTTAAGATCAAATCATGAAGTAAAAACAAATTTTCTGTATTATTTATGAAATCTGGACAGAAATATTTTAAGCTGAGAAAAAATACATATGCATGATATCTACTTTTGTAGAAACCACATGGAAGAGTGCATAAATAATAATGTTTATTTCTTTAAAATGAGAAAAACATTTTCATTTTTGTTTTCTCATATATATATTCTACAACAATGAGCAATATTTTAGCATTAATTAACTTCTTAGGAGTTATCCACATATTGAAGCCTTAGCACAGTTGTATTGGACCTGAGATTCAGAATAATTATGTCTCATTTCTAATGTATTTATGCTTTTCAGCTATAGGAGGGGCCAGTAACACCTCTGTTTCCCGAGACTGCTTTGAAATGCATAGATTTGAACTTCAAATAGCTAGAGTTCTTCCTAACAACTTATTTCCCACCTAAATCAATATTTCAAAAATAGGAACTTCTCTTTAAATATTGACTGCTTTTTGGAATGTCAAATATAGTGAACTTTCTATCTGTCAAGACCTTTTGCATCAGATGTTTGCCAAAATTTACACTGGCTCCAAATTATTTATTTCCAGTGTCTCCTTCCATTTTTTATTGCTACTGCTTTTATGTGTTTGCAAATATGTTTTTAAAGTAAGTAATTTAAAAACTCATGGCTAAACAATGCATAACCTTATTTTAGAAAACAGAAAATGCACAAGGCTATCACAAAGCCTTTTTGTTTTGGAAATTGAGTTCAGAGATGATTTTTAAGTTGGAATCCACAATCCTAAATTAATTAATTTAGTCTCATTTACCAATGGTGTGATAAGTAGTTGTGCTAAGTAGTTTTCCTTTGTTAACTGTGTTTCTCACCTTCCAAAGAGAGCTTGGGACATTCAATTTGGAAAAGAAGTATTTCACACAACTTTGCAGCATGGCTATGCACTGTGACAGGCTATAAGGAAGCAATACAACTTGTCTTTCATAGGTTTTTATTTTACGATAAGAATGCAAGAATCTAACTAAATATGTGAGTTTGGAGTTCAAATCTAGTGTTAAGACTCTTTTAATTTCAGTGTTGTGCATGCATGTTACCTTATGCATGTGGATATGTTTGCTGTGAAGAACGTCACATGAACGTTTCTGGTTTACACTGATTCAGAATAAGGGATTTGTTTTCTTTGATTAAAGTAACAATCACATTCCTGAGTGTTGCAAGTAAAAAGAGACAGGCAAGTAGATAGCCAATTCTTTCTCTGATTTACCAAGATCATAAGTTCCATTGTATGATTTGTGAAACTTGAGTTAGCTGAGTGTGATTGATTATTGGAATGCTAATGTTCACTTCATTAAAAAGAATTTTTTTAAAAAAATTGTTTTGCTCATATCTGCATATTTTCTACAACAATGAACAATGTTGTAGTACTGGCTGCCTTCTTAGGAGTTATATAATGTTTGGCAAAATTTTGGTTTTGTTTGCAAACACAGCATCAGGTGATGAACATAACCATGACCATCTTTCCCACACAAACTCAAAAGTAACCACTTTTCAGAATCATCAAACAATGAATTTTGTGAACTGAGGCACCATTTTGGCAAGCTAGACATTATGGGACTACAAGTTATATGTATGACAACATTGAGTTATATGTATGCACAACACTGCAAACACTAAATTAGCCAACATTGGGATAACATAGGAGAGATTAGGAAAATTCTAACAGGAACCAAACAGAAGTAATCAGTTTTTTTAAATCAATTTATCTTCACTATTATAGTTACTCTTTTACAAGTTCCTATGTACTTGTTGGGAATGCGCAAAACAAGTATCTGTGTAAAATCTTCTAAGTTATATACTTGTAAATTTTACAGACCTACAATTTTCATATTGATATGCAAGGAATTTATCTTAGAGGAGTTTTATGTTTTGTAATACAAAGACCGTAAGTTAGGAAACTTTTATAGTCACTGATTTATCATAGTTTTTCAAGTCCTCTGTAAATCAATTTAAGGTCATTTTTATATAAAAATCACAACTCTGGAAGAAAGATACTGCCATACATATAACTTGTATCCCCAGAATGTCTAATACATGCTTACCAAAATGATACCTCAGTTCACAAACTTCGTTTGTTTGATGATTTGGGGAAAAAAAGTTTACTTTCATGTTCATGTAGGAAAGAAGGCCATGGTTGTGTTCATCATCTGATGCAGAGTTTCCAAAAATTTTGCCAAGCACTTCTGTTTACAAACTAAAATGTTTGCAAACAAAAGCATGTATGAACTGTGGTATCACCATATTTAGTAAGTATTTGAGCAAGCACATAATATACAAAAATACCTTACCCCTAATCAACTTCAGTATTAGAATTACAAATTTTATATTGTTTAAGAAAGAGCTCATGGTTGAATGGATATCATTGTGATTCTAGGAATACCATCCCCACCCTCCACATTTACATATAAAACTACTTTGTTATCTGTGTCTGTTAAAAACTGAACAACTACTGTCTCACTTTTGATAGGCTTCTTTTTCCATTATATATGTTGTTTGCAAAATAAATAACACAAAAATTATTATTCCAATCATTAGTTCAAAGATATAAAAACTCATGTTTGCAAAAGGTTTTATCTTTTATTTGCTGAATGCTTATAGGCAGCGTATATTTAGGGGCCCATTAGAAAGTAGGATAACCACAGTATTTGTTGAACAAAGGCTTGACAAATTGTTTAAAAGTACTTTGTTGTTCTTTGAACTCTAGTCACACTATTTTGAATAGTTTGCCTCACTCTATGGTTGTGATAAATTAAGTATGAATTCTTCCTGAAGGTACTGACAGACAAGTGGGACAGTGTGAAACAGTGCTACCAGTTAAGTTGTTAGAAAAAAGACTAAATATCACTCCTATATTGACACATGAATAAGACTCTCGGTGCTCTGATGTTCTTTGCATACACATGCATAGGAAAGAAAACATAGATAGCACTTTCTTTTTTTTTTTTTTTTATCGGTACCAGGGATAGAACTCACGACTGCCTGCTTGCAAGGCAGGCGCTTATGCCGCTGAGCTAAATCCCCAGCCCCTAGATAGCACTTTCAAATGGTCTCTTTCTAAGTGATTTATGCCTAAGCTACAGAAATTTGAAGTGTCTCAACTTGGAAGTGGTTATGTATACAAAAGTCCCTCTTTTTTTCCTGAGCCCTGAATGCCAGGTGTTATTTTCCAGAAGTATGAGATTGTAAAACGTCTGTTTAGCTTTTTTATTAGAGCTTCCCACTTGATTTTACACTCTTGTTTTTCATATATACAGTATTTGGCAACTGCTTAGAGGAATGAATACTTGCACAATGTTAGATTCACTTCTTTTTTATTATTTTCTAGGGACACTGGTCTCTTAAACCCTCCCTTCTTAGATGCCTTGGTTATTTTCTAATGCCTCCTTTTAAAAAATATCTAGATTTCACACTTATTCTCAATAGGAGGATTGATTTGTTACAAGTGCCCCCTAATTGCCTAGAATATTAACCTGGAGATAAGAACATTTAAAATGTTAAATTTATAGATTTTCATATATCAAGACAGGGAAACTTAAAGAATACTTTATGATAAGATTTTTATTGGAAGTTTAAAGTTGTCATTCTGATTATTGACTTTGGAAAATGCCTTAATTTTATTTTTGGCTTCTCAAATTTTCTTTTAAGATGAATCTTTCTAAATTTAATATTCAATATCTTTCAGGAAAAGTTCTGTTAATGAACTTGGGAATATGTACTAATAGATACAGACTACTTGTATTTGCATTATTAAATCATTATTAAATTATTAAATCATTATATACTGAATATGAAGGAGAAAAGATTCAATGAGGAAGTGACTACTTCATTCTATTGTACTCTATTCTATTATGATTACATTTTTATGCATTTGTTACTTTTTTATCTTCTATCACATGTACCTCACAAAGGTTTATGCTAAAGATTTTGCTCAACAGTCACCTTCATTCAAATTAGGACCTCCTGGGGGAAACAACACTGCAGATTTAAAATTGCCAGCATAATATTTCATTATAAGGTGATCGTTTTATCTTTTCATTTGCCTCACTGTCCACAACAAATATTGAAAATAGTTTCCCATTCCCTTGAAAACTATTCTATAGCCTCTGCAAGCAGTATTTTTAGAAGTTTTCTCTTATGTCTGAATGGATTTTGAACCCAGAAACACTCACCAACTTCCGACCATGCAGCTGTAAGCATCTTTCTTGTATTTACTTGGTAGAACAGAAGCAATGTTTTATTACCCAAAGGCAAGCCTTTAACTGTGCTCTGAAATTCATTAACATCTTCACTCTATTTCTGATCCCGTAATCAACCTTACTTTTTTCTATTGGCTTCATTTTATCAGCCTTTAATTAACCCTTCAAAATACGTGCTAAAACACCGATCTTCAGCTCCCATTAGCTGACTTCCAGTCTCCTCCATCCCTTCCTGGTCAGGTCATTTAAACAGCTGGACATGTTCTTCACTCCTTCACTTCCCACTCTTCTGCCATCTGTTGAAATCTGGTATTTGTCTCAATCAGTGTACTAAATATCTCCCAAAAACTTCATCTTCATCCAGAGATTAATTGTATGCACTTGTGTGTGTGGTGCGTGTTTGTAAATAAATAATCGTTATTCAACAACTGAGTGCTCTCTCACTGAACTCAGACATTACTCCCCAGTTCGTAAAGTGATACCCCCATGATGTCAGCAGTTGGAGGCTGAATACTGTCAACCCTTAGCTCAGGCTTGCAGCACTTCTGTCCCCAGTCACCTCAGTGACACAAGATCTATGTGAGAACTTGCTTCTCTGATCATAGAAAGGAAAACCGGTGCAGCAGCATGAACCAACAGGTTGAAAAGTAATAGGCAATGGAAAGGGCCCAACCTAGAAGGAAAGGAAAGCTGAAGCAGGAACAACCCTGGCAGAGAGGGGGTTGAGTTCAGACAAAATAGAGAAGGGGTTTGAGCCCGAGACCTAAAGGGGGCGTAGTTCTAACAGAGAGTCCACTTAGTAAAAGAGTGAGCTAATACTTTGGTAAGATAAGCAAGGCACTTGCAAAAAAACAGACCTGAGGGCCAATGGAACAAACTCAAAGAAGTAGAAACAATACACACTCAGTCACCCTCCAACCGAGCTACCTGAGTTTAACTCTCATGGCATTAGTTTTTAAGGCAGTGATATTCGTGACTTACTCACCTTTTCATTTCCTGAAGCTGTTAGTACAATTGCATGTGCACTATAGATCCAGCCTTGTGTAATTAAATTTAGATTTTGTTTGATGCATATTTGAATCAAAATTACCAGAAACTTAATGACCTTCTAGTTTTCTGTCCTGTTCTTTTCACTGGGTAAAGTGTAATAGCAACAAATTATGATCCTATAACAAATACAACTGTTGAATGTATTATTAAATCCATTCAGACTGGTGTCTCAAGCTTTAAGCTTTCAAACTGAAATAACTGTGGGAGTAGTAACAAATTTTATTTTTCTTTATGGCACACAGCATAGCATAGTATAAAATATTAGAAACTCCCACATATTTAGCTGACAGCTTGGTTATGGTTGCTATGGGGACCATAACTTCAAATCCCAAACACATATTTAGCAGTTGTGCACATATTCTTCTCTGTAGTAGGGTTCTGTATATAATTATCTCTTACTTTTATTTCATTAAAAATTATTATACTTTAAAAACATGTTCTACACAGATGGGAACAAATTTTCCAGTGTATTTTTTAATCATTTGCTGAATAATAAATAGGAGCAGACCGTCACTAATTGTGCAGAAGTATTCTGGGGACCTGAATTACTCCTCACTCTTCATTGATTTACTATATTAGACTAAGAAAATGCTTTCTCTTTTCTTCAAAACATGCTATTGCTATAATGTAATGATGTTTCTCATTTTAGAAATCACACAATAAAAATATATATTTGACGTTTCTTTTTTTAATAGAGAATAATTGCTATAGAATTATGAACCTAAAGCTACATTTAGACATAATTACATGGTAGTAAAGGTAATTTAAGAAAAGACATACATTATTTATCATTTCCTACCTCCTGTCTCCTGCTCCAGTCTCTCTCTTTCTCATTTCATATGTTCCCAGATATTTACATCTCAGCTGAGCTAAGATACTTATTGATAACTTGACATTTTATCCTGGAAAGAACAATGTTATATTCATGAAAATCAACACTTTAAATTCATTCATTAAACTAGATATATAGAGAACTTCTTTTTAAAACTAAATTTGTATATTAAACTAGAGATATGCATAACTTCTTTTTTTTTTTTTTTTTGGTACCAAGGATCGAACTCAAGACCTTGTGCTTGCCAGGCAGGCGCTTAAGCCACTGAGTGAAATCCCCAGCCCAGATATGCATAATTTCTACGTGTGTGCTCAGTTTGAGTCATTGTAGCTGAACACAAATTTGCATGTGTTAAAGTCTTTTAGGGAAATGTCTTTGAAGTTGAATGACCAACGTTTGTTTTTTGGGGGATTGCTGTGGATAAGAAATGATGTAGCCTGGAAAAAAGTAATAGTGAGCAAGGCAAATAGCCTCCCTAAGGGATAAACAATAACTTGAAATCCCATTGTAATTAGTACCATCTTGACCAGAGGTGGCAAAGGGCACATATGCCACGGAGAGCAGATAGAGCCCCTTCTTTTGTCAGCATGTGAGCCCAAGCACCCCAGCATCGCCCCATCTCCCCAGTATTGCTCCAACAGTGGAGAATCAAATAGCAGTGCACATGTACTGTTGTCACTGCAAAAAAATAAGTGGGTTTCGGGTTGCAGCTTGGGCACTTTATCTCTAAAAGCCTTGTCATCACCGAAGACCAGTAAGTTCAGATGAACATCAGTCGCCCTGGTGGAGACCAGAACATCAGACCCGCCCTTTCTCCAAAATGCCTTTGTTGTCTCTGGGCACCATCACTACATGACCTGTTTCCCTATGGATCAATATTAGCTAAGCAGAGCTTTGGTGATAACCCATTTTCATGATCCTTCCCAGAAATACAGGAGCAACTCTTGTCTTATTTTTAATAAGACTCCTAACCTCTTCCTCTGGTCTAAGACTTCATTCATTGTTACTATGAGACCAAGAACTTGCACATTTGACATTCAATAGATTGGGAGCTATAGTTCTCTTCCATCAGCTTGAGTGTAACTGTGGCCCTGTAGTGCTCATTTTTCCCTTTTGGTTTTTCTTTGAGCTAACACATTAATCACCATTTTCTGAGGTCTGGTAACAATACCATTACCCAAATGCTTCACATTAGAATACAGCAGTCTTTGAACATCAGGTCAATAATCAATTAATTTATTTTACTATTGATAGATTGATGCCCGAGAATCAGCTTTACTTAGAAATGTTTAAATAGCAAAATATTAGTTCATGTAATGTTAACATCCATCATGTTTTCATCAAGATCATCATGACCTTCTTTATTGCCTTCTTCTCCTCTTTATGTCATCAGAATCCTCTCTCAGGCTTGCCTTTTCATCACAGTGTTCCCTGGCTTAAAATTATTAGTGCCTCCTAGTTACCAGTCAGATCAGACCCAGATCCTGCCTGTCTTAACAAGGCTCTCTGAATGCATTGCTACTTGTTCTCTGCGTCTCTCTCTCTTTGTTCTCTAGAGCACCCACTTATATCCTTCAAGCTGTTCATCATATCATCTCATTCTAAATGTTCATTCATTTCCCTTTGTTTCACATATCCATGATATGGAGATCTAGACCTTTAAGGGAAAAACAGTTCCTTTCTTCCTTAATAACCTTACCCTTCCAGAGTTTCTCCCATGGGAATTACAATTGATCAGATATTTATTTTTTCCATATCCCTTATGTTCCATAGCTTTTTTGATCCGATTAAATAAAAAGCATTTAAGAACATGCTATTAGGGACCAGGGACATAGCTCAATGGCACAGTGCCTGCCTGGCAAGTGTGAGATGATAAGTTTGATCCATGGTATCAAAAAAATTGCTATTAAATAAGCCAATTATTTCATGTCTGTTTTCACCTCTTCAGCTTGGCTTTTATGCTTTTAAAGTTCGGGTATATATTTTATACTTTTCTTTTTTTATCTTTTACACATTTCCCACATAGCTGGCACAACGTTAAGAAAACTGATGTGTTCTCCAAAATCCTTGATTGATTGATTGAAATAATTGCATACTACCAGGTTGTTTTGGTCATTAGCTGACAGGATCAAGTTTCAGGGACCCAGCGAAATGCCTGGCTATCAACCTGCCAAAAGCCGATGCACATTCAAGTCATCATCCTGAGAGTTAGATGACTCATTAACTCGATCAGGACTGCCACGTATTAAAAATTCTCTTTATGGATTTTGATCAATTGCATTGTTTGATTTATTCTCTTGTATTCAAACTATATTTATGATGTATCTAGAAATAACAACACTTTGTAGCTATATTAAAAATTGTCACTCACTTTTCTTAGAGTTGTCACCTTAGTTTACCATTAAAAAGTTTCTGAAATTCATATCTTTAGTCAAAACTGTCCTCCACAGTGCAAGAAAAATGGAAGGAGTTTTAGAGAAGTTTAAAAAACAGTAAACGTATTGAAATAATACTTTTATTAAAACAAATATCCCTGTAAATTTAGTTTAAATGGAATCATAACAGTTTTTTATTTTCTTGATAATGTCTGTTAGTCTCTGTCTGCAGACACCTACACACATGCACAGACACGCATATAATAGAACATAAAACTGAGTTTCAGATTAAAAGGATATCACAATTTTAGGACATATATTTTTCCAGCTTGCTATCAACATATCTTTTTAAATATATTGACAAAATTGATAAATATAAATTTTATATGAAATGTTTCTTAAATGTTGAAATTCAAATATATGGTAGCAAAGATATACATTTTATCTTGGGGGTACTTTTTTGACTGCTTATGTTCTTAATTCTTAAAGATTTGCTTTCTCACTGCCTAAAATATTATTGATCCTTATAATCTCCAGTGTTTTAATTTTACCTGAAAAGAATTTTAAATTTTTTTAAATTTTCTTTTCCCATGGAGATTTTGTTTGTGAAGACAAAGAAAGTTGATTTCCCAGTGCTATTTGACTCTGTTTATCTTCCTCTCACACTTGATATTTTTCTGCGGTCCTTCTCCTTACCCAAGTTCACAAAGTAAACTTATCCTGTATTTGTCTTCTTAGACTTGAGCAAAGTTAAGGTAGTCAACACTGAGATAGACACACACACACACACACACACACACACACAATCTTTCAATTCATGGGTAAATAAATACCTTCCCTGTTTTTAGTGGCTCTCACTTAGTAGTTTGAATTTTATTCTTTAATTAGAACTTTGTTTACTTTAAGAAAAACGAAAACTGTGAGAAAGGAAATAACATCTCCAAAGCATGGTACTGATGGATGGCTATGCTTTTTGGACAAGCCATTGAAAACAGTACTGCATAGCAAAATTAGAATTTATGTTCAAATTTTCACACTACTAAATTGTAACACTTCAGATGGGTCAGTATTTGGCTTTTCAGATAGGTCCATCTTATTTTCTGTTTTTGTTAATTTAGAAGAATCAGAACACTTAACTGTTCAGTATTTGTTTAAAACCTGAAGGTTCAATAAAGTTGGTAAAGCAGCTGATTTTAATATGTACAGACAGTAGATGGTGGTCAACCCTGATAGTTTATGTGATCGAATACTTCCATTGCTGCAAGTGTAGCTAGGACTCGTAGATATAATTGGTAGTGTCAGATTCTGAGGCTTTCCAGAAGAATGGTGAGTAATTCTTCCTCCTTTAGGACTAGTATTTCCTTGTCAAGTGGTGTCATTCAGGAGTGATTGGCACTATTTTTTGCTCTTTGGTGGTGTTCCAAGAACACACAGAAAAGAAGAACATCTGGATTTCCATCAGCTCCTGCCATGCTAAAAAGCTCTCTCTAGCTTTGTTTGTTTTTAAAGATTCATACATATGCTCCAAATGCTCTTTTCTAAGGCAGCTACATTTTAAAACTATTGACTTCATCCTATTAAGTGCTAAAGCTAAACAAAATGTATTTTAAGCTTCCATGCTTAGTTCTACTCCTATGAGCCAAGTCGTTCTTCAAAAAACGTTTCATGCTTGATCTAACTCCAATTTCCCTTCTTCCTGGGAATCAAGACATGCTTTGAGGAAAAGAAAATCTAAAAATGTCTGTATTCACTGTTTAATTACAATTAACCACTCCTAGGTGAGTTATTTTTGCAGTCTTTGGGAGAAAAGAAAAACTTTTGTTAAAAGTAAATGTAACAGATCTTCAAAGTAGCTGGCATCTCTGAGGTGTAAAGCAGTAGTTTTATTCCCAGAAAAGATTTGAAAATAGGGAGAATAAATCTAATATTATTAGCATTTATCATTCTCAAATTTCAAAAAAATATATTCCAGTTTGAGAACTCTTTGTCAGGTCTCAAACTCTTAGTTGATCTTTTGAAGGTTTTTATTTATCTTTAAACAAAGACAACCATTTAGGATTAGAGAATTTGTCCCTGATATGATTACTTCTTCAAAAACTGAAAAGAAAAAAAAAAGTAATAGGATTAAAGAAGTTGCTAGTCAGGGCTATCTTTAATTCCATGTTGATTTGATCAGGGTGAGACAGAAGAAATTTTAGTGCTTTACACGTTACTTCCACATTCCACCAAAAGCATTATCAGTTGTTTTATTCCATTTGAACTGCTGTAACAAAACACCATAAATGGGGCTGCTTATGAACAACAGAAAACATTTATTACTCTTCTGGAGTCTTGGAAGTCCAAGCCCAGGAACTTAGATTTGTCTGACTTCTGATGAAGATCATATAATGAAAGCAGCCTTCGGGAGCTCATGCCAGGAGGGATATTCATACGGCCAGACAGGGAGCCAAAGAGAGGAAAGAGCCCATCTTGTTCCTTTACAACACTCTTGTGTAAACTGCTCAGTTTCTTGAGCACTACATGAATCCCTCTCTGGGGGCAATGCCACAGTGACTTAATTGACTTTCATTGGGCCCAACATCCTAATAATCCCCTCACATTAACACTAGTACACCGCGCCTCCACCACAGGATCTCTGGATGAAAAAATCACTTCCAAACCATAGCACGAATTTAAACAACACTGCAGATTTTCAGTTGAAAGCACCAATCTACAGATAGGTAGGTCTAAATTTCTGCATGCTCTCAGCACCAATAATAAATTAATTATTTGTTCTTTGTGATTGGTGAGTAATACTAGTTGTCCTGACACATCTGAATCTCTTTTTCTATGCCTTTAACAATTTTACCAACAAATATATTCACCATCATTTAAATATGTCTACAATTCTTTCTTGTGTACATCTCTGAAAGTAAACTTATTTTATTATTCTTAATTTTCTTAGCATTTAGTCATCTCTATGCCTATATATATATTTTTAATTTTTCAGAATTTGAAGGTGCTTCTAAAGGGAAGAGAATGTTTCAGGTGTATTGTGGTTGGGATTATGAAGTTCTAACTATTAACATTTCACCCACCCCATGCCAACTACATATGTTGACAAAAGTCCATTTGAATCCTATGTAACATCTTGGCCTGTTTGGCCCTCAGCTTGTAGCCAAACATATGGTGCAGGGCTTTGGAGACCAGTCTTTAAACTGGCAGTTTGCTGTTGATGTCACTGGGCTCATAAGCCTCACTGAAGTCTGCGTAGTTCCAAATTGCAGCCTGAGCCCTGTCTACTTGTGCTGGAATGTAAGGAGGTCCAGATTTTTTACAGCTCCTCAGCTTTCCAGAGAAGTATAATTATCAGCACTCCAAAGAGCTAGGGAAAAAGCCAAATGCAAACAAATTAGGAGTGAGAGCAGAAGAGCTACAGCTGTTGGGTCATGCTAGGTGTAAAATGGTTGAGGATTTTCAGAAATCGGAGAAGAATGTCACCACAGTGAACTTTCAGCAATAAAAATGAACTTGTTCCTTAACGCTTTTCTTTCCAGTACTAGAGGAAATCAACTCAGAAAGGAAATAGCTTTTAATTAAATATGGATGTGACCAAAATGGGAGGGCAGAAGTGATAACATCTCTGAAGAGGTAAATTATATGGCAACTTAATGTCTAAAAATTTATTTTAAAATTTGACTTCTAAGTACAAAATTAAAAATCCTAATTTATCAAAATTAGAACTGGAAATCTTGATTAACTTTGTTTCTCAAAGTGATATTTATTGCTTCTCTTTTGAATGCCTATTTTCTTATTTCATGTCTTTTTTATTTTTCTTATGAATCTATCCTAGCTTATCTGTATCTTTCCTTGACATATTGGTTACTTGGAGTGACACGCAAATGAAAGACTTCAGTCATGCTTCTATTTGCATGTTGTGCACGATTCTCTGATCTGGAGACATGTTTTGTGTTCTATGATTTCTTTGGTGTTTTTATTCTGTAATGATAAGGTTGGTTCAAGTCCTGTGGAGTTGTTAAATATTGAATGAAGCAGACAAGGAAAAGACCTCAGAACGGGGAGGGTCATGGTGAACTGGCAATCCTGTGCCTTCTATATGAGCTCGCACTACTCAGCTGATGATGAGTTTTTTGCTGTTAGATAGGAATATAAAAATTTGGATAATTATATAGTGTTGCATGATCTGTAAACCCATGCAAAAATATTTTTTCTAGTTTTTGAACAATATTGCAAATAAAATGCTGTGGAAACCCCATTTAGTCTAAGGAACTTTCATCTATGAACTTTGCTCTAAAATAACTGATTTTCATCAGAACTGATTTCAGTGAAATACTGAGAAATTGAGGGCTGTCTGAAAGAGGTGAATAGATTTTGTCTTACGTGACCTCAGCTCTTTCCAAGTACAGTTTCATAAAAGCTAATCACAGTGTTTCCTTCACTCCCTGGAATTCAGTTAGGACCTTGAAACTGTTAATTACATCTTTTCAACATCCCTTGAATCTTAAAAAAATTTTCAATTGGGGTCTCATCATTCCTTTATTGGAATCTTACTTATTGATCTCTTTCTGAGAATACTTTACTTCTCTCTCTACTTACCCTTGTAGATGGAATTATTCTTTCATTTTTTCTCAACACATTTCTCCTCTGAATTTTTGTCATGTGTAGTAACCCTGTATTCCACATCATTTTTACAAAATAGTATGCCTGAATCTCCTTCAAACAACACAAGAAACCCAGAGTAGTCTGTTCCCTGAATTTCTAACTTCATTCCTTACTCTGGTGAAGAATTCAGATTCCATTATTCTTGCAGCATCTTTGTCTGATGATTGCTGCTAAATATTTGAAGATCACTAATGTGCTCTTGACCAAAGGACAGGTGACCAAAGGTCTTGATCTTTGGTCACCTGCCATTGGAATTTACAGTTGAAATAGCTTTCCCCAGTGTTCACATGGTCAATTAGTGTGACCACTCTGGCCCTTTCATACTAGGGTCCTGCTGAGTAGGTGTCCCAGTGAGATCCCCTGCATTGGACCATCTCCCTAGCCCTGAATTTCTTCATCTCTGTTTCTTCATTGTCTCCTTTATGTAATGCACTGTCTGTTTCTGTATTGCTGTGGTTTTTTGGAAGACTATGTGTTGTTGTAATATCTAAAATTTTCTCACCTCTTAGGAATCTAGTTTTGCTTTCTGGTGATTAACTCTAGCACATGAAGCAATCCTGCCTCTGGAGTCTGGTGTGTTTTGAGTTGTGGCCAGAGAAAAGTGCTCAGGTTGCAGCACAATCCTAGGATAAAGTATTTTTCCAGTCCATCGTCACCTGGAAAATCTCTTTCTTGTGAACATAAGCATTTTTCTTGCATATCCAAGTCACTTTACTTTTTCCATCAAGTTATTTTTTCACAATTTCCTTTGATAAACCATTAAAATCAGATACCAAAGTATTTGTGCAAAATTTATCTTCATTTTTCTTAAGAGAATAAAAAGCCAAAGGTTAAGTCCCTCAGTACATGAAAAAAATGCCCTGTTTTTTTTTGTATAGTAAACAAACATATCAAGAAACTCATGCTTTGAAAATGTACTAAAATTATATGTGGGGAATATTTTGCCAAATGTATAACTGTCTCCCTCTATGGGGTTATAAGCTTCGATAGGTGAACTGTGGCTTTCTCATCTGCATAACTCTAAAACCCATAAAATTGCTGTTCATAATGATCTTGAATATATAACATTGACCTAGACCAAGATTATTATATTAGTCTACTCAGGCTATCTGACAACCACTACAGACTGTGTAGCTTAAGTGACATAATATTTTCCCACTGTTCAGGAGTCTAGGAGTCCGAAATTGAGACTCTGAGAAAGTTGTTTTCTGGGGAGACTATTCTAGCAAAGACAATTCTGATGAACAAAGACAAGGCAGGAGACATCACAATCCTTGACTTGAAATTATACTGCAAAGCTGTTTTGATACTCTCTGCATGGTACTGGCAAAAAAAATAAATAAATAAATCAGACCTGAGGATCAGTGGAACAGATTCAAAGAAGCAGACACAAGTAAAAACACACTCAGCCATCTTATGTTTGACAAAGGGGCCAAATATGTTCCCTGGAAGAAAGATAGATTTTTGTAATAAATAGTGCTAGAAAAGTTGGCTTTTGATATGCCAAAGACTAAAACTAGGCCCATATCTATCACCATGCACTAAAGTCAAAATGAATCTAAGATCTAAATATTAAAACAGAAACACTAAATCTACTTGAAGACAATATAGGTAGAAATCTTGAAGACATAGAATTAGGCGGAGAGTTTACAAACAGAACCCAAACTGCATGGAAAATACTTCAAAGAATCATCCATTGGGATTTCATTAAAAATCTTTTGTATGTCAAAAGAAAACAACAGAGTGAAAAAAAACTCACAGTTTGGGAAAAATATTTAGCCCACTATCCCTCAGAAAAAAGACTTCTATCTGGAACCCTATAAAGCATTGAAAAAACTCAGACTCTCCCCCTCAGTTGAAGGACTTAATCCAAAAATGGGCATCTGAGATGAATACCCACTTCTCAGTTGAAAAAATACAACTGACAAATCAGTATATGAAAAATGTTCAACATCATTGGTCTTTTGGGAGATGCAAATAAAAACAACATCCAGATTTCATCTCACTCCAGAAAGAATGGCTGTCATCAAGAAATCAACCAATAACAAATGCCATAAGAGTTGTGGGGAGAAAGGAACCCTTCTCCACTGCTATGGGGAGTGCAACCAGTTTGGAAATCAGTGTGAGGATTCTTGAAAAAACTAAGATCCAAGGTGCCATTTGACCTAGTTATGTCTCTCTGGTTATCTTCCCAGAAGAATTAAAAACATCATGCCGTAGCAATAAATGTGTACCCATGTTTATAGCAGCACAATTTGCAATAGCTAAATCCTGAAAACCACTCAAATGCCCATCAACCAAGAACTGGATTAAAAAGATATGGTCTTTTTATACCATGGAGTACCACACAGTTATATAGAAGATAAACTTTAGACTTTTATACGTAAAAGGATGCGAGACCATACTTGTAAGTGAAATAAGTCAGACTCACATGTATAAATATCATATTGTCTTATTAGTGTGAGAAAATGAAAGAGTAATAAGGTCTAAAATGTACAATAGATATTGTGAAATGGGAAGACATTGTTCAAGAGGAACAAGAAACTAGGATGGGTGAAAGGTGAAAGGACAGTAGAGAAATGAAAACATTCAAGTCAGTAATGCTGTTAGTGTCTCTTAGCTCATTGAAAAGGAAGATTTGTGCTAATATCGGTTGGGGAATCTTTTATGCCCATATCTTGTATTCTGAGCAATTACTTAAAAAATAATAACATACAATGCATTAGCTATTGTTATTCTCATATTATTTTGTTATGAAATTTCATTTCACTTCTTTTCCACAAAATAAAAATAAAAAGCTTTTCCTGGTGTTGCCCCTGTTTTTATCTCATAGAAGGCCACCTTCCTGCTGTGTTCTCTCAGTGATTTTCCTTGTGCAAAAACATGCAGAAGGAAAGGCAGAGGCATCTGATGCCTCTCCCTTCTCTTATCAGGATATCACCCCTATTGGGTAAGGCCCTACCCTTTTGCCTTCATTAACCTAAATTATGTCCTTCAAAGCCCTATCTACAGATATGATTGTATTGCAACTTTAGGGTATAAATTTCAAGGTGGAAGCACAGTGAATTTTATTCTCAAGAGATGTCAAACATTTTCTTAAAGGAGCTGAGAGTGTTTTATGTTCTGCAGACTACATGATTTATGTTACAACTATTCGGCTCTGCCAATATAGCATGAGGAAGTGAGGGTTCTGTGTTTTGATAAAGCTTTATTCACAAAATGAGCCAATTTCCCTTACAGGTTGTAGTTTCCTAACCCAGGGCAGACTCCTACTTATTCTAACTTTCTTACTTAAACATTTTGTGTTTCTACTACGTATTTCGCAAAATCCACTTTTGCAGCTTTTCATGACTTCTGTAATCTTTAAATTAAGGCACAAGGACCCCTACATGAGGCCTTTCATATTGAGCCAATGATAGCCCATCAACTTCTCTTTTAATCTGGAGAATAAACAACTGTTTGGAAACTGATTTCCTCTTATACCCACCACTGCCTCTACAATGACTACCAGCAGAGCACGCTGTAGAGTCTGCCATCTTTGAAGCAGCCTAAAGACCAAAGTTATTCTTCTGAAATTTCATTTGGTAAATATCAACACACTTTTTCCTAAATTGCCATGCTTAGGCATTTCTGTATCACCAGACAGCAATCAGCAATTTGAGAATCTTCTGAAAGTGCCATACATTTTTTCAGCAGGGTGCTTTATAGAAAGGAGAACCTCATAGTTTCATACAGGACTGATTTTACCCCTTACTGAAAATCTGTCAGTGTCTGAAGGAAATACTGGTTGCCATAGCTTGGTGAAAGAGAGGTATGTTGCTGCATTCATCATGAAGGTAGTGCCCATGGGTACTGCTAAATATCGTACAATGCATTGGACCATCTCCCACAAAAGTCAAAATATTAGTAGTGGTGAGGTTGAAAGTCATGACTCAGAGTGGCCAAGAATATTCCTTTCCATTACAATGACCTTATTCTATAACCATGCCCTTAGTGGATCCCTTACCCCATTAACATAGAGGCATATGGTTTCTGCACCACCTAACTATTTATATATTTGTTTTCACACTAATCGTTTCTGATGACTTGATTATTTTAATGAAATAGCAGAGTCTGCTTGGGAACCATTTACTTTTGAGACTATGACACATTCTTAGGGAAGACAGGGAAACATGACACTCAGTAGTAGTTAGAATGTGTGCTGGCAGTCACCCAAGTCTCAAGCATATTGCTAGGGAAGGACCAGGCCTCGTCCTGAGGAGACGGGGAGATAGGCAGTAGAAAAAACAATTCAGAACTATTTCAGGATGAATTAAAAGTTTGGTCATTAGAGTTTCAGAATGGTAAAAGGAAATGAAGTAATTTCTTATAGGACACAGAAATTAATGTCATGACTAAAGTAATATAAATGAATTGATATAAAACTTTAAAAGGGGAATAACCTTTAAAAGCATCTAAATATAAAGAAGAAAGAAGAAAAGAAGGGAAG
Source organism: Dolichotis patagonum (assembly GCA_004027295.1). Classification (NCBI taxonomy): domain Eukaryota; kingdom Metazoa; phylum Chordata; class Mammalia; order Rodentia; family Caviidae; genus Dolichotis; species Dolichotis patagonum. Next base: position 31,423 of record PVJX010007419.1, on the reverse strand, counting down.
AAGGAAAAGGAAGGAAAGAAGTAATTGGTAAATTGGGGAAAGAATGAAGGAATAGAGGAAGGATGGAAGAAAGGAAGGAAAATAACATATGAGGTAGATTAGAAAGCATAAGTTTGGAGACTGCCAAAGCCAAACCTACATATAGGTTCTGAATCTAATAGTATTACCTTGCACATGTTTTTCTATATTCTTCTCTTTTCTTAGCTCAAAAAATGAAGATAGTATTGCTGTTATGGAAATTAGATGAAAATATATAAGGAAAACATCTATTACTGTGTCTGGCATATATAAGTGCAAAATATATGTACAACAATAGTGTCTGACGATCTGTAGAGCATACCTTCCTTGAAGTAATTGAATGTTCCAAGATAAGGGTTTTTAGAACAAGGTAGAACACAGATATGTTTTCCATGAATATATTTGTGCTGGTTGCAGTGAAGTTAATAAAAAAAAAAATCTATTCTCTCCTTTCCCCAAAGTATCTCAAGGATTTTAAGCAAACTCCCAGTTCAATTTCCTCCACTGCCATTTCCATGTTTTAAAGTGCAGTGTGCTGTGCGCAGATGCTGACTCCCTGGTAGAACACCAGTCCAAGCCACCGTCACCCATCACCCGTCACCTAGGTAACGCAGGCACCTGCAGAAGGCTTATTATTTCCCCACTTCCTGTTTTATTCACTCCTAACTTTAAAGAATTCAATTTTTAGAAAGGTATGAGGAGTCAGCTAATTTACTCGCTGTTCAAGTGTTCAAATAAAACCAGAATCCTGGCAATGACTCCTGAAGCCTTGCGTGACCCCCTGCTGACTGCTTGTGTGCGCCTTGTCCCGTCGCTCCAGTCGCTCCAGGTTCTCCTTCAAGTCCACCGAGACACTTCCACCCTCCAGGGATTTTCTTTCCTCTTCTCCTCTATCCCTGGCTCCTTATTCTCCCTAGCTAAACTTAGAAATCACTTAATTGAAGGAGACTCTCATATTTCCCCATTAAATTGGATTCTGTAATGCTCATCGCAAAACACGTGCCCCTTTGTCCCCTTTATCATTAGCTGAAAAAGTGTGCGGCTCAGGGAAAAGGTTCACTTAGCTGGTGGATGCGTCGGACTTCGGCTTCCATCCTCAGGATGACAAAAATAGATAAAATAAACTTACATGCATTTCGTTTCTCCATTTGGCTACACACTCCAGGAAAGGAGATATGATGTGCATGTAATTTAAAAACTACATGTCTAGGGTTCCGGGATATGGCTCAGTGGCACAGCACCTGCCTGGCAAGCACACAAGTCTCTGAGTTCCATTCTTGGTACAAAAAACAAAACAAAAAACCAAAACAGCAACAACAAAAAAATACATATCTATAACCTCTCACTATGACAGAAACAATAATTGTCACACACATATTTATTAGATAAAATGCATTCCTACAAGGATGAATGGACAAGCCAGGCAGGGTGGTGCACTCTTGTAATCCCAGCACTTGGGAAACTGAGGAAGGAGGATCGTTGCAAGTTCAAGACCAGTCTGGGCTACAAAGTGAGACACTGTCTCATAAAGACAAAGACAAAAAAAAAAAATGAATGAACATTGAAAATAGGTTAGGATCTGATTTTTTAAAGAACTTACCAAACGTTTTCTCAGACTTCTGAGTGGTAGACGAGGGATATAGTGGTTACATAGTGGGTATTTCCCTGTGTCTTCTGTTTCAGCTGAAGTGTTAACTGAAAAATTCATAACAAATGTGAACTAGTAACAGCATTTAAAAAGCAACTCTTTCACTCCTTTAGGGTTTTTTTTTCTTTCTAGATAACTATTTGCCTTTAACCTATAACCTACTTATTAGGTTCTTAGTTGAGTTATAGACTATTATGAAGAAAATATCCTAAAAACACAAGATAGTTTTTGTTTACATCGATTCTCAGGTTTGTGTGGGACATGCAATATTTGTACGTGGTTCTATATTATTTACAGGACATGATGATTAAACATTTTTAGATTGAAAACTTGAAATTGTGTCAAAGTTGGCCCTCTGTATCTGTGGATTCAACTTAAGATTTAATCGACCTCAACCACATCCAACCCTGGATTGAAGATATTCAGAAACGAATTGCATTTCCTGACCATGTAAGGATGCTTTTTTGGTTATAATTCCCTAAACAGTGCTTTACAACAAAAAGCTACATATAACAAACACATGTTATAAATGATCTGTAGTTCAACTATATAAGAGAATACAAGTAGGTTATATGTAAACATTATACCATTTTACATAAAAGATTTGAGGATTTTGCTATCCCTGTAAGTCCTGCAACCAACTCTCTGTAAGTACCAAGGTACAACTCTATTTTCATATAAAAATAATTCTAAAAATCTTACCTTCATATAATTTAAAAACACTTTTGTCACTGTTGTGTCACATCTATCATTTAAAACAAAACCTTTCAGAACAAATTATGTTTTTACATGAGGTATGGTGCCCAAACAAGTTTTTAAAAATGCTGCTGTAAATCGCATAGCTATTAGGGGACAAGGAGAGAAGCAAAAATTTAATCAGTTTCCAAACTCCATGTGTATCCTTCCACAGAACAGCTATTTCTCTTCAAAAATTAATATCATTTCATGTATGATTTATATATTACCAAAGAGAGTTTTATTGTTTTTTCAAAATTCATCATTTCAATTTTCTATTGTCTTCCTCATTTTCTGAAACCAGCCAGATTACTTGACAGATATTTTATGTGATTCTCAATTGATAGAAATAATAGATAGTGCTATACATATATTTGAGTAATATGCATGACCTCTCGGCTCTTCTAGATACTATAGAAGAGAGAAAAGAAACAGGAATAGACACTGAATTCAAGAAGATTTAAATGGACAATTTTTAATTCCTTGAGTGTTTGTTGTTTCATACTATCTGCAAATCACTGGAGAGAGCATTCCAATTTATCCTAGGGAAGTACAAAGTGTGCCCATGTACTTACATTGAATTGGGAAAACTAATCATAATGCCTTGCATTTTCAAATAAGAGCACCAATACATGAGTATTTGGAAAAAATGTAAGCGACTAGAAAATGCAGAAAATCAGGAGCAAGATAGATGAATATAGATTACAGTTAATGGGCTGGAATTCAATTTATACTGAAGTATATGTAGAATAAGTCTACACAGTCCAGAGAGCGAGTTGCCAGTTTATACTTGGAGGATCCAGTGAGCACTTCCTATAGGAACTCTAGAGGATGTGTTTTACAGTGTCCTTTAAATATGAAAGAATAATAGTCGAATCAATTACAGTACACAATACTATTAAACTGCATGGGGCTTTATTATATCAAAGTTATAAAACTTAGGTGCTTTTAGCTTTTCACACTAATGCTAAATGTTGGCATATTGACAAATCATTATTCGTTGTGCATTTTTTTGTAATATTTTATCATCTTGAGTCAGCTTTAAATCCAGTGAGTCCCTTTAGAAACTCTTAGATTAAAAGAGTTTATTACTTGAGTGTTTATAGTGATGAGTAACAAAAGCATAAATAGTATAACACACATATCAACAGTTTACCTCTTTGTAAAATTTACCCATCAGTGTTGTCAATGTATTTGTAGATTTGAATTTCAGTAATGGAAAGTTGTAGTACACTGCAGAAAATGCAGTGGAAAAACATGCAAAGTGGATACTATATAAACAAATACCAATTTTGAGAGCAACAAAAATTTTGTGAAAATGGAGAATTTTTCAAATTACGAAGACTTTCTGTACACACCTGACTATATTTTAAACATAAGGAGTAGAGTCCCAGCAGATTTCATCTTAACAGTCATAAGTTCATTATGATAAGATATTTATGATATTTTTGTAATGTGTAATGAGTATATCAATATGTACCATATAAATTGGTTCTATAGAGTAAATGAAATAGGGTACATAAACTGTCTAGAAAGAATTAGAAAAATTTTGAATTGCATATGCTGATGCAATTATCTATTAACTAGCATTTACATAATATTTTGTTATTTAAGTTCCTTTGGAATGAAATGCTTAAGAATGCATTGCTTACACCTATCTAGAAATGCACGTATATCTTTACAGAAAAACATTTTCTAATTTGATTTGTCCTCTTTTGTGGTTAGGTAGAATTATTCCTACTGGTCTTTAAAAAAAAGATTTTTCATCCCCAACTTTCCAGCAATAGGAAAACTACAGAGTTTGTGTAGGTGTGTGCATGTGTGTGCATGGCTATGTTTGTGTGTAAAATTATTCTTACCTCCTATAACATCCCTGTTATCCCTGTTATCTTTAAAGCACAGAGCACAGTGTACATGGAAGTGAGCTCAGTGTAATATGACAAATTAGATTTGCAAATTGAAATAAATGCATGTAGCAAATACCCTACAACAGTATTTTCTGGCTGCTACCTTCATGTTTATGAATATTAAATAATTTACTTTTTATAAAAAGGCATAAGGTAGCTTCTATTCTCTTTGTTTTGCATATGGCAATACTAAGGCACAGAAAGATTTATAAGGGTAGAAAGATAATAAAGGGACAATTCACTGTAGTGTTCTATTCTCTGTGTTCTCTATAGATTATCACCAGTTTTTTTTTTTGATTGAGTAGTCTACCTTGAAAAGCAGTAAGATGAATTATATAAATTCCTCATTCTTGTGTTGCTGTAAAGTTAAGACCAAATGCTTCTCTATGAAATTGTTTGAATCTCAAAGTAGTTGGCAAGTTTTTGGAGTTCATTTTCAGAGCCTAGTATATGGTAAGTTTCTTTGTAATGAGATCCTTAATACACTTCACTTTACTTAGGTGATAGCTACAGGGAAATATTATGACCCTGTTTCCAAGACTGATCTTTCTATTTAGCTTCGTAAATTGCTTGATGTCAGCAGGACATAAATATAATCTTCAGGCTCTGTGGAAGTTGATACCCTGAATAAATTTCCAACAGCCTTTTAGAAAATAATGAACAGCAGAATTGACTTTTCTTTCGTATTCGTAGACAAGCACTGAAGGCAATGTCATCAACTAACCCAGAGGTAAATAAGCTCAAAAAGCCTTTCAGCATCCCTGCCAAACTAAGGTAGAAACATCTCCAGGCTGGAAGATCTTTGGTGATTAGGATACTTTGTAATGGTGGGCTCGCTAACGACCTCTTCTGCTGCTGTTCTGCAGTACGCAGAGGCTCTTCTAAACCATCTTCACGCTCCTCAAGAAATTCACAAGCTCACCCTTAGCAAGCCAAGTCTACTTCTGCCCAGCTAAGATACTGAGACTGACCTTATTTCATTTCTTGCTTTTGTCTCTGAATTTTGTATGCAACCATAAAGCACTTCCTTTGTTCATCAGAACTGAGGAACACGGTTACAGCCACCCTAGGATCTCTTGTCTCCCATATGCTAAAAGTTCCATCTATTTCTTTTTCTTACCACTTGCAAACTAAATTTTCCCACTTTCACTTTTTCCTTATCACTTTCTTCGCAGTGGTTCTTTTCCTGTAGCACACAATTTACTTCCTTTACCTCAAAAATGAAATCCCTGACTCAACCCTGTACTCTCCTTAACTACTCCTCTTTTCTTTTCACTTGTGCTTTTGAAAAGATTGACAATATTTTCTGACATGCTTTCTATTTTCCTACTGAATCTCGATTCCCCTACTGCCTTGATTTTCTTCTGCAGTCTTCAATAAAATAACTCAACATCCAGAACTGATTCATTTTCAAAAGTTTTCACATAGGGGAATTGTTATTTCTGAATATATAATCCCTCTCTGTTCCTTTTAGCTCTTTTACCAAAAGTTCTCTTTCAACGCAGGCTGAATTAGAGGTTTATTTCCTCTTGTTTCCACGCCATCTGTCCCTAAGAGAGCAGAAAGGTACCATACAGTTCTCTTCTCACATCTACATTCTTTATTTCCATCCTCTGACAATTCACCTTCAATTCTTTCTTCGCTGCGATCATTAAATCCACTCATATCTTAAAAACTTGATACTTTAAAGATTACCTCATTTATTTTCCATTCCCTTTGTGCATATCATAGTTTCTTATAATGGTAAAATTTTGCCCTCCTCAAGTTTATATCTTCTTGAAACCTCAGCAGGTGAATACGTTTGAAAGTAGGATCTGCAGATGTAATAAAGATGAAGTCATTTTGGTTTTGGGGGTGAGCCCTAAATTCAGTGGTGTCCATATTAAAAACAAAACAAAACAGGACACAGAGGAAGGTCATCAGAAGACACAGGCACAGTTTGGCATGATGCCACCCAAACCAAGGCATGGCTGTGCTCACCAGTAGAGGAAAAGACAGGAAAAGATTTTCCTTGGAGCTCTCAGTCTGAGCATGATGCTGTTAAAACCTTGATTTCAGACTTACAAGCTCCGAGAATCAGAGGCAAAATCTGTTCTTTTCAGCCACTCAGTTTGTGTTGCTTTTGTTTCAACAACCCGAGAAAACAAGCAAATTCACTAAGCATTGTCTGTAAATTCTATCACCATTATTTTAGGGAATGCTTTGATAATCAATGGAGAACTAGATAATTCATCTAAAAGAAGACATGTTATATACATATTAAAAATTTCACATACCCTTTCTGAAGTTACTAGAAAATCAGATCGCTCTACAAATTCTTGCACTATCCATGCAGCCAATGAATAAATATTTTCTTATAGTATCCAGAGATAATGAACTATAGTGCAATTCTGATACACACACACATACACACACACACACACACACACATATATATATATATATATGATAAAGAGGAAGTAGGAAGTAGTTCAAATACTTCCCCAAAATACAAATTCCACTGTTTCAAAAATATTTCAATATATGCTAATTGGTTTCATTTATACTACAAGTATATCTCAGTTTCTTGAAGAGGAAGTTTTGTTATCTGTTGTTTCCTTTTTGTAAGTGTCTCTTTGGTTTATGTCTTGTACTCAGCAACTAGTTTGAAGATAATGATTACAGTATTATTAATACCCTTCTCAACCATAAAGCCTTGTACAATGTGGATACTTTGCTGTACACTGCAACTGGGCTGCTGCTGAGCTCCGCTCTGAACCACTTCAAACGCATGTCCTTTCCCAGAGCACACTGGCTCTGTGTCCTCACTCAGGCCTGCTGCTGCCTGGGCTTCCCTTACTTTCGTTTGTATCTAGCCATTTCATGAATTCTCATTCTTGAGGCTTTATGTCACTCAGTCGTGCACCAAATGATCTCACTAACAAAATATTCAAATCCTTGTGCTGTGTTTATGAGATAAAAGATGCTTTACATCAAATGTAAGAATATTTCATTATAAATTATAACATCTTGTTTACATTTCTGTAGCCCTGCACTATATTTTCCATTTCTTAATGAAAAGAATCGTATTTGTAGAATATATAGGATAGAACTAAATGTATATTAAAACTTAGTCTTTGTTCCAGTTCATATACTCTGGAGTCTTATGGACTATGTGCTTTTTGATGTTGATCAAATGTATGAGCTTTGTGTCTCTGGGTTTTTTTTTTTTTTTTTTTGGCTTTTAAACTGATTGAAAACCTCTGCTGAAGTCAAAAGATAGTTGTATGAAAAGAAAATACAACTAAAAAATTTAATATAGCAATGACTACATATTAGGAGTTATAAACTAGTTAGGGTTTGTTCTTAGTTTATCAATGAGTATATTACCACAATATTTCTTAGTTTATAAGTAGTACCTCCAAATTTTTCATTTCCTGATAAATTGCATGTTGAGAAAGTTAGACTTTGTTGATTGAATACCATGGTCCAGTTCATATGGTCGACATGCTGTACACTTCCTGCAGAATGTCTTCTATAGCTGGAGACTTAGACCCCTTCACATGATTATATGCAATGTTTGGCACAACCTATAAAAGGCATATAATGTTCAGTTGGCCATATTTTTGTGATGTTAGTAGCCATTAATGCTAATATCTACATTACATAGTTCATTGAAGGTTGCCAAATAATGATGTTCCAATATCTAGAATGTTATTATGAAGAGACATATTAAAATCAACTTTTGGTTGTTGATTGGTTCACTTGCAAAAGGTAGAAAAGACGTTTGCTTTTTCACTCTACCACTGAGCTACATCCCCATTCTTATGACTTGCCCTTTTAAAAATAAAATTATGAACTAATGAATTGATACACACTCATGTATATAAATCCCTTGTATTTGTCATCAGAATTGAAGCTCAGTTTTCCAGTTGTTAGGAGAACCCTCTTGATGTCCTGTAGTCCACTTGACACCACTTTATTATCAATTGAGAAATGTGACCATAATAAACACGTCTTCTCCCAACCCTGGAACTGGCCATGTTTTCCGGGAAATTGCTCTGTTTTAGTGGGAAATGCTATTTTAACATATTTGAATGGAGTGCAAGAGCTGCATATTGTTATCACATTGGACATTTTGTCAACACTTTTTTAGTGGGCCTAGCAAGGGAACATATGTATAGCTATATAGATAAAGTATAAATAGACATAGATAGATAGATAGACACAATACTTCATCAAACTATCTATTCTTTTTTTAGCATCAGAAATCAAACTCAGGGAAACTACTCTTATAATTTAAAAATTAAAAGTCTAGACTGGGAGCTGTTATTCCATCTCTTTCCAGTGATATCTGTTAGTCTTTCTTTTCATACTAAAAAGTCTATTTCTCAAGGACACACATAAACACCTATTTTTAAATCACCATATCATGCAAATGATCACAGAATAATATTATTATTACCACTAAGAAGTTTATGAAAACATTAACAATTAGTAAGAAACTCAGTGGCTTGAGGCAATGCAAATTTGTCTTAATTCTCTAGGGTCAGAAGTTTGAAGCGAGTCTCCCTAGGCTGAAGCCAAGATGATGGCGGAATGTGTTTCCTGCAGTATGGTAGGTACTTCTTTGCCTTTTCTAGTGGCCACGCCTGGCTGGGTGCTTGAATCAGGGAGTCTTTTTCTATTCGCAGAGACTGAAGCATAAGAATCTCATATTTCCTTAACTGACATTACTGCCTTTCTTTTGCAATTGCATTAGCTGTGCTGGAAAATCTAGGCTAATCTCACATTTTGACCACTTTAAATTAACTATATTCACAAGGTTATTTTTGGCATATAAGAGAGAATATTCACAGGTTTGAGGGAGTAAGTTGTAGATAGCTTGGGGGTCATTATTCTGTCCACCACCGTGGCTACTCAGCGATATTAAAAATCGTTGTAATGGTCACTTTCCTCAAATCTTTTGAATTCACTTTTTAAAATTGTAACCAAATACTGATGGAAGGCTGATATTTTGACAGAGAAGAAATTTTGAATATTAGTGTTCTCTCAAACAAAGTGTTTTGTCTGATGTAGTATATGCTGTTTTACTACACATGAGAACAGAAAATGTTTTATACAAGGACAAGAAAAGTGAGTTGCTGGGTACCCTGAGGGGATGCATATGCTTACAAAGCTTGAACTCCATCATTGCTAAGGTGCTGTACAATAAAAAGATACAATTAAATGGGGCAAGGAGAATGATTAAATTTTTGCTAGTCACTAAATAATGACAAAAAGTCATTATTTCAGCTGTATGTAGTTTACAGGCAAATGGCAACAGAAAAGCCAGGCCTCTACTGTCTGATCTGAATTAAAGCTCTTCTGAAGAAGGATGTGAAAGTCACTCAGCCTTGCACATTCTTTAATTTTTTTTATTAAGGCCTGCACAAAGTCAGTGTAGCTAGGAGGCAATACACAGGCTTTCAGAAACTACAAAGTGTAACAGCTGGTCCCAATTACTCTCACTACACTGTGACCATATGCACAAATGTTCAGCTTTCCATGTAAGTTCTTGTCTCAAAAAAAAATTAATTCCTTATAAAAACTTGAGAAATCCTATGGTGTGTGCATACATTTGTTTCTTCTAACTTTTAACCTTCTAGTTGCTGTGAAGCAGTTCGACTCATAAGAGAATGTCATCGCTTGTACGACAGGAAAACTTTTAACTTTAAATATGCAATATGATAGCTTTAGAAAGTTCATTTCCTGGACCAAAGCAGTTTTCAAGAAATGTAGAATTTAAAAAGAATATTTAACAAGGAAATCAAGAAATCTCTCATTAAGCACATAGGCAAGTAGGTAATTTTGAACTCAGGATCTTGTGTGTGCCAGGCAGGCGCTGTGCCCCTGAGCTAGATCCCTGGCCTAAGGTAGGTAGCTTTTGTATCAGTGGAGTAAGACTAATGGGATTTGACATTTCTGACTCCAGTGACTTTTATCAAAATCATAGGTGGTCTCTTAAATATATCATTTCAAACTAGAGATAACAAATACAGATGCTGAATTGACCTTTTTAGTAGCAATCTGTGGTTGAAAATCACATTTTTCATATTCTTAACTTGAAATTCAAAGGTTTTTAACAGGCAGGTTGCCTCAGTTAATCTGAATTTTTAACTTTTTAAAAAGCAGTATGCTTTAGGCACATTTATATTGTTGATACTAATTCATGACATGTAGGTATTGCCATTGAGGAGAACTTCACCAGCACTGAAGCAGTCACTAATATTAATACATCAGGTATCTCAATTGAGTGTGCCTTTTTAAGTTGGAATATAGCCATTTGTTCTATTCAGAAATATGCATCGACTTTTTCAGTAAGTAACAAAATGATGATAAAATGTATCTTCTGATTATATAAAGGAAAATTACAAGCTGCACTAAATATGGAATGCCCACCATAAATAGAAGAAAATCCAGTATGAATAAGAACAAAGAATATGCTAATAAAAGATAGAAGTCCTGTAATTCCCATGCCTTATAAGTATTTATTATTTATAAGTATTTATTAACAAATATGCTTTTTCTAAAAAAATACTAGAAAATCAGGAGCATAAAATGTAGCTTTAATTATATATTATAGAAATAGTGATAAATGGTTGCTATTTAAAAATGCTCATAACGTTGTGATTTGTTTGCTTTGCTTCAATTGCAAAGAGAAAAATGTAATAAACAGACTTTCTTTCCAGACACATTTTAGTTACTATTAATTTGGAGACCAGGAAGTAAAACTAAACTACTGGAAGGCAAAAGAATTCCTATTTATATGGTGTGGGCTTTTCCCATTTGTACAGTTTCAGTTAGCATAATTGAATATATTAATATGCTTACTTTTATAAAAATATTTATTAAACTGAATGAGTTAATACTTACCAAATCCTATTATTTAAGTTCTCTTAAAACATTTCATTGACTTTTCACTACTGACAGAATAGAAAGTTAATTGTCCAAATGGCACTTACCTGTTGGAGGAATTATGTTTAATAGTGCTTCAATTATCTAGTTACACCCCCATTCTGACATTCTGATGAAGCACACTTCTCAAATTCTTGAGTATCTATAGTACTTGTTCATTTGAAAGAACCAGGCATTATGCCATCCACAAGTGTACAAATGTTTCCTGCATATTGCTTTGATATATTCTATTTTTCTATAGCTTTTATAACTTAAGGGCTATCTTGCTTAATATAAATTCCACATTATAAGTTAACAATCACTTAAGCTCTTTAAACTTTTAGGGATTCTAAGCCTAAATAATAACTATGGTCCTTTCAGTTTCACAACTTATGATATATAAAGCCAAATGTAGTGCAGAAAGTTATAAACGTCCTTCAATAATCACCTGAAACTTTCATCATGTAACAGAAGTATGAACATTAACAATCTATTTAAAATTCACTGTCAGAAATATTCCAGGTTGAAAGAAAAGCACCTAATATTTCATATTAGTATATTTCAGTCATAGATGTTGATTCAACTTCAACTGAGATGCCAAGCTCAATATTTAATATTCTTCTGGGAAGATTATTTCAAGTTATAAATCAAAATCCAAATAAACAAGAGTGCTTCACTTACAAATCATAAATATCTGTCGAATATCAATGAATGGTTGATACACAGAGCGACTTGCACATTTATTATTGCTATTTTCAAATTCATGCTTTGAAGTCTCTCAGTGAGATCAATAAACATCTTAGCAGGGCAGTCAAGATCCTGAGGAAAGATTTTTTTTCACTGTCACAATATTCTTTTATATTTCTTGCTGTAAAGTTTTCTGTGTCCCATTTGTGGTACATTTTAAGTAAAGACTTAAAACTCTTTGTAATAGAATGGAGACAAGGAAATCCCTTTTGAGATATTAGTTATCAATCAAAGGGACATGGGAAAAGAAGTCATTTGCATCTTGTTTCTTCCCCTAACTACTAAAGCAACATCTCAGTCATGGAAAAAAAGGGTGGAACATCTTTGGCAGCTGCAGTTTATTGATACTTCTGTGTCATCATTAGGTCTCAATGCAAAGCAAAAAATAGTTATGCTCACATTATTGGAAATGAGGAGAGGATGAGTGTTTTTGTCTTTGGTAACAGAAGAGGTCTGTCTTTAAATCTCTGAGCTGTCTAGTCTGTAGATTTTGATGCTTGTTATTTGATTCTAACACACCTTCGTCCTACTAATGGTGGCCAAATCACATAATTATTTGTGTAGCACCCCCTCATTTTTAAAACTTATTAAAATAGCAATGCATGTCCTGTGCATCTTATAATTTTTACAGCTATACAAATTTTTATGGGATTAAATGGCACTCATTTTCAAATAATGTTAACAATGCAGTGTGATTAAATGTGATTAAAGATGCAAAGGATGACATTTTTTGGCAGCATATGGAAAACTTGATGTTATTGTTAGTGGCAGATACAGCATCTACTTCAAAACTATTTTTACCCAACTGATACATATTTTCTTTATGCTTTCTGAGTACAAAATAAAACTTATCATTGGATGTGGTGGTGAACAACTTAATCCCAGCACTCAGGAGGCTGAGGCAGAAGGATTGCCATGAGTTTGAGGCTGGGCTACATGCACAGTGAGTTTGAGGCCAGCCTTAACTACATAGAAAGATCCTGTCTCAAAACAAACAAACAAACAAAATACACTGATCAATTTACACATCAGCCTAGTAAGTATTATGGTACATTCAAAAACATAATATTCACAATAATATTTGATGAAAAATGTTGAGTAAAAATGTTAATAGTTTTACAAGAAAAATATTATAGAATATCATTTCTTACAATCTTGTGTAGGAAGAATTCTGTGTGATTGTGTGTTTGTGTATGTGCATATATGTCACTGAAAATGATGTAGATGTGAGCCGTTAAGAACAGCACAATGTAGAAAACAGAATGTGCTGGAAACACTCCACTCCACCTCATTAGTATTGGAAACTATCTTATTTATAAATTTTTGTTAAAATTTTACTGTTATCTAGATCATCACATGTGGTTTTGCATGTGCACTAGGGTATTGGGCCACTATTCAGACCAATCAGTTCTCCATTTCCTATGGGATGCTGTTAGAATCTTAGCTGGGGTTTCACCCTTGGATTCTCAGAGTTGAGGCTGCCAGTCTATGATCCTTCTTAGAAACCAACTAGAGGAGCATCTTGGTGCATGAGTCAACTTCCACAAAAATCTTTTTTCCAGGCTTCCTCTGAAAGTATGTATCTGAATCTGTTTTTCCTTATTTGTAGCATATTTTCCCTTCCAAATTAGGAAATACACAACTTTCTGCAGGCAATTTGTTGGATAAAAGGGCCTTTCGGAATACTTTGGAAAAATCTTTGTGTACAGAGAACCAAAATGAGAAATTGAGAGTGGAGTCAGAGAACATTGGAACAAACTTTATTCTAATATTTTGTGTTAATAATTCCTGGTATGGGGAAATTGAATTCAATATTATTAAACTTAGAGAATAGTTGTTTTTTGTAACTTGATCTCTTTTTCAGTATTTGAAAGTGGAATCAGTGGCTGTGTTTAAACATTTCCCTAACACACATGAAGGAAGCTTTTTATTCTAAGAAACTCCTGTCTCCAGGACAGCTCCAACAGCCACACCAAGGACGCTTTTAAGGGGAATTTCCCCTCAAATACAAAATCCATTAACAGGAATTAACTTCTCCTGAGCTAACATCAGAATGGATTATTTTATTTAATATATGAAAATGTGCTGGAACTCAACCTCGAATTCTCCAGGTTGGGAAAATCTAGTCTTAACCACTGCCCTGCAGGCCTAAAGCTATCTTTGATAATGAAGATACTTCTGAGAATAGTAAGAGATGGGATAATTATGCTTTTAATTGCACTTTAAGACCATAATTAAAAGTACTTTGGCTGGTTCAAGGCTCAGAAAACTTGATATGAGAGTTTCCCTCTACTGACAAAATTATGGCCCAGCTCAGGTGAATGAGACAGTTGGATCACGGGTACAATTCCACACCAGTTAGTTTGAAGAGAGGGAGCATATTTGTTCATTCCACTGAAATGGGATTGAGGCGGTAAAGTGAAAACACAGTCTGTTTAACATCTGTGCTTTAGAATTCTTTTAATTTTATAAATAGAAAGGGATAATTCCTCTCACCTGGATTCAGTTGCTAAAGTAAAAAATCTTGATTCTGTAATTAAGCAGTACCTTGCAGCTAAATATCTGTGAGACATCTATGGGCCCCTTCGCAGTCTAAATTTTATATTTGATTGCTTATTTGTTCTTCTTCTTCTTCCACCTTTTCATGTTCTTCTTCTTCTTCTTAGATTTTTTTCCTTGTTATTGAGCATCTGTTACCCCTCCTCTTTTTATGTCCTTCTTGACTTTCTTTTTTGGACAACAATGGAGAAGTGAATCTGACCACGATGATACACAAAGTGCCTAAAAGAAACATGCAACACCAGTGTAGTTAAAGGATATCAAGTAGTATTTTAATTTTCTTTGCTGGCTGTAACCAAATTCTACAAATTTTCTGGATTCAGAAACACAAATTTATTCAGAGTTCTGGAAGCTAAACATACAAAGCACAGGTGTCAGCACAGCAATGCCTCCTTTGAGGGTGCTAGGAAAGAATCCGTCTTCACCTTTTCCAACTTCTAATGGCCCCAAAAGTACTTGGCTGGAGGAACATAACTGTGATCCCTGTCTCCATCTTCTTATGCTTTGTTTTCCCTTCATGTTAGTGTATCCATTGTTTATTAGGAATTAGAACCCCCCTAAAACCAGGATGACACCATTTTGTGATCCAATCGTTGAAGGTCTTATTTCTAAACAAAGTCACAGTCAAACACTGGGATTTGGCACTTGGGAACTCAAAGGTATATTTTTGTTTTGCTTTCATTTTTCAGGTTTGTGTGTGTGTGTGTGTGTGTGTATCCATATGAGTGAGGATGTACTATTGGACCCAATGGAGAAAATAATGATAAATGTTTTGTGAAAAAAATACTAAAGAGAAAGCTTTCTCTAAGTGCCATGAGTTTATTTTCCCCTGAAATAATTTTCACACCTTAAATGACAATAGGTACATTAAACAGTACCTGTTAAGGAAATGTTGTTTGACAAATTGCACCTGCAGTTTTAAAGAAAGAAACAATGAATAAGTCAGGGAAACAAGAATCCTAAAGTTTCCATATTCTTTTTAAGCATTGATATAAAAATTGTGCATTATTAAATTCTTAGAAATCTCTGAAATAAAATATGCCAGAATAAATTGTCTGAAATGCACATTTATTTCTTATTCATTTGAACTGAAAGCCACAAAAAGTTGAAGCATTTTATGAAATAAAGCCATGAAAATGCATAAATAATGACAACTTATATAACTAGAATCCAGAACATGGGATAGTTATAGCTGAAAAATCAGTAAGGGGAAACACAGAATATACTAACCTCTATGCTTGGTCTTCTTTTTAAACAAAATTAGCATACATTTATATTTTAATTTTGAATTAGTTCTCAGATTCCTGGCAGTCAAAGAAGTAGAGGAGGAAGAAGAAGAGAAAGAGGAGGAGGAAAAGGAAAATCATCAGCAGTAATTAATTTGTACATCTCTAATACATAGAAGTTTGACAGAAGAAAATAAACTACTTTTTCTATTATGTAGTTATACAACAAATACAAAGCAAATGGAAACTTAATGAAGAGAAAAAGAGTGGCTTTTTCAGAGTTTTAAAAGTGAATTCAGAGACTAGCCTGGGTAATTTAGCAACTCAATGAGATGCTATCCCAAAAAACCCTAGAGATTAACTCCGGGAAGAGGCCCTGAGCTCTACCCAGAGTACTAGAAAGAAAGAAAAAAAGCTGAATTCAGTAGTAATTTTCATATAACAGTTTCTCCAACATATGTTTTTAAATTAAAAAGGCAAAGCTTTAAAACCTAACTTAAAAGAAGATTGTAAACAGAATCAAAATAATTTTGTCAGTTTTAATCCAATTCAGTTTAAATTTGTGGAAGAGAATGTGTGCTTTGCATGTTTCTGTTAATATTAGTTCTTTAACTTATGGAGAGAGTTGTCTTGAGACAGTAGTAGTCACTGATGAACACCATGGGTCTATTAGTGTATTACTATATTTGGTTAATTTGTTACAAACTTAATGGCTAAAAGCAACACAAACTTGTTATTTCCAATTTTCCATAGGACATTGGTTGCTCTACAGGCTTAAGAACTCAGGTTCAGAGTCAGATAGGTTGAGCTAACCCTTTGCTTAGTCCCAAAGTGAAACTCTAGGAGTCAGCAGGGCTGGGCTTCCTTCTGGATACTTAGTGAGATTCCCTTTCCGATGTATGCAGATTATTGTGCAGCTCAGCTCCCCGCAGCTGGAGACTGCTGGCAGGGTTTGTACCTGCCTGTGTTCCTAGGTTCATGGTGTTCTTAGTCTCAGCCACAGTCAGCCCTTTGCACATGTAGTGTCTCAGGCCTCTGCCTTGCACAACTCTTTTATTGAGGCTTGTGTCTTCCTTGCGATTCTTTTCCCTGGGGTAAAGAGTAGTTGCAAGTGGGTCTGGAAAAACAAATGGAAGATTTCTAGCATACGCTATTATCTCGTTCCATACTATTATAATGAATTAATGTATGTCAAAAGCTACACGAACCCGTCCCCCTGGTAAAGCCCCATGTGATTACACTGGGACCAACTGACAGTTCAGCGTCATCTTTCCAGTCTAAAATCATTGAACAGCAATCTCATTTCCATCTAAAAATCCCCTTTATCATGGGAGGCAGTGCATTTTTGAGTAGAGTTGTCTCTGCTTACCCACTGGGTCTGCAGCCGCAGGTTCAACCAACTGTGGGTCAAAAATATTTCTTTAAAAATTATTTTTAGGGGCTGGAATGTAGCTCAGTGGCAAAGCACACGCTAATGCATGAGACCCTGAGTTCAATTCCCTGCACCGAAAAACAACAACAAAAATTATCTTTGTGGGAACGTGTGCTGACATATTCCCTGCCATTATTTCCTACACAATACAAAAATTTACAAAGCATTTACATTATATTATACCATAAAAGTAACCTAGAGATGATTTAAAAGTACACAGGACAGTGTGGACAGATTCTACGCAAACATTACAGTATTGTACGTTAGGCACTTTGGTATTCACAAATTTTATATCTTTAGTGGGTTCTGAAAGGTAAACATTCCAAATTCTGAGGGATGGCTGTACAAAACCAGAAAATAAAGACCACAGCCACCACACTAATTATGCATTATTGACTTAATGATAAAGCACATGTATTGAGAACCATCAAATGTCTTAAAACCTTCCAACACAGCACAGTTTAGTCTAGTCTTCTCCAGAGCTAGTTTAGTACAATCTGAAGGCAAAAGCATTGAAGACATTTCCTGTTTCAATCCTATTCAGCCTATTACTAATTGCTTGATTTTTTTCAAAATTAACTCAGTGAGCAGGACTGATAGAGTTTTGAGCCATTTTAATAGTGCATTGCAAGTTAACCATTACAACCTTAACAATGATTTAACGATGCTTTAAAGAATAGTCAACTTGGGGATGCCTAGACTGTAAATTTTTTTAAATTCCATTTAAGACAATGTGGCTTTCCATACTTTCACCAAGTTGAAAAACTTACAATAGCACTAACAACTTACCTTGTGTAATAGACAGATCAATTGCACTTTGAGAAATAGTTATCAATAATATATAGATCAATTGATTGAATCAATAGATCTTTGGAAAACAGTTTTAGAATAATAAGTATTGTCACTTTTTTCTTTTTTTGAACACCCACTTTTTCATACTGGCTTCTTCTTGACTCATTGTCTTTTACATTCTTTGCAAGTATTTTAATGACTGCATAAATCACTAATATTTGTTATTTTTATTAGTTCCTTATTCTTATATATTTTATATTTTTCTGACTAAGAAAATATAGGTCATATTAAATTTCATTTTCAGATATGGTTTTTTTCCCTTTTAATATTTTGTATACCTTTACAAATGTGAGATTGCTTGCTCCAAGTGTAATGAAAGGTGTCTTGTGTTTTTCAAAAATAAATCAATACTATCACTAGTGATATAGAATATCAATTTCAGTGAATCTTACAAAGATATAGTATCTTTTTGATATTTTACCTGTATTGACAAATGTCTTTCTATTTTAGATGTGATAGCTTTTATATTAGATAATTTCCTGCTCTTTAATATTTTTTCTGAGTGTTTTATTCTTTCTATCCAGTATGCAGGAAATAGAATGAGCAGAGAGTTTCCTTGGGTAAATGTTATATAAATATCTGGTTTAGACTAAAAATAGGCATCCTAAAGGAAACTGATGAGTCAATTCAGGCTTAGAAATGCCTAAATTAAACAATGCTAGTGACAAGCTGAATTTTTAAAGAGCTTTCCTTAATATAAAAGATGCATTTAATTTCTCCCTTTTAATCTGCACAACGGTATTGAAAGGAATGAGATAATGTCATTTGTATTTTTATGATGGAAGGAATCACTGAAAATTACACTACTAGTATTTTAAGTTTAGCTAAAAATATAATGATTAAAAATTTTCCCATTTATTTGAAACTAATGGCGCTATTTTTTGTATTTCTTTATTTTCCCTCATTATCACTCACACACATGCACACACGTAAGACCAAGAATTAATTTTTGCAATTAATAAGATAGAAAAAAATAAAAACATTGCTTTTTCATTAACTCCTTTATTTGTGTGTCAGGCATATGCATACCTAAAATATCAGCACAAGTTAATGTATTCACAGGTGTAGAACATTTACTAACTATTTCTGATGTATATTTAAATTCTTACACTCCATGTACTAATCAGTTAAGTATAAAGTCAAGAATAGAAGGCTGTGTTGAATTTTTTTGTTTTTTAAATTAACTTTTTATTTTAGAGTAGTACTACATGCACAGAAATGTCAAGACAGTACAAAGTTCTCATACACATTACACTCAGTTTCCTTTATTGTTAAATATTTACATTAGTATGGTGTAACAAGTAAAAACAGTTGATTCATTATTAACCACAGTCCTTATTTTAATTTAATTTACTTGGTTTTTATCCACAGTCTTTTGCTGTTTCAGGATTGATACAGAATGTCACTATGTTTGCAATTATCTTGCCATTTTTGGCTCCTTTTAGATGAGAGGTTTCTTAGACTTTTCTTTTTTGATAACCTTGGCAGCACTGAGGAGCATTGTTTAGATATTTTATAGAATGTCCTTCAGTTACAATTTATCTTATGTTTTATCTCAGGTCAGACCCGAGTTAGGAGTTATGGGGTGGAAGACCACAGAGGAAAAGCGTCACTTGTACCATATTACACCAAGAGTGTACACTACAATGTGAGTCATCACTGTCTGTGTCAGTCTTGATCATCTCATCAGGTGTTTATCAAATTTTCCATTCATAGTACCATTTATTCACACAACAGGTGCAGAAGATGCTTTGTTTCTCCTCTTGTAGAATATTAACTTACTTCCAAAAGAATTCAAGGAAACCTCAGGATCAGATGAAGAAGAGCATAGTGGCTTGTCCTAAATTTTGGGTGGAGTTTCTTCAATTTGAGGTAGTCTAAAGAGTTTTGCTCAAATTTCTGAAAATTTAGTGAATGTTAAAAAATAACTGAGAAAGACTGTACGTTTATTTTTAGAGTAATACAAATTAAAACTACCAATTTAGGCAAAAAATAGAATATAGCACCATTAACAAGTGTAGCCCATGGTCTACATTTATATCTGTGGCTAATTTAATTTCATAAATGAGAGTAATGAGTGTCAATTTCATCACGACATGTGCCATTCTTGTGAAGTTAAAGGAATGAAGTTAGAGCATGACGGGTACAAAAGAACTGTGAAGAAGATGAGATGATTATCTAAAAAAAATCTATAGCCTTGTAAATGAAAATTTGGTTATTAAAATTAATGAATTTGTCTTGCAAAATTATACTATATTGAGCTTTCTGAGGTTTAAATTTAAGAAACACCTTAATTTGTAATAGTCACTAATTTAAAATATTAAATTCCTTTGCCTCTTTCCTTAACTAAACAGAATAATGTTATCCAAAAGTAATCATGTGATTTTCAGATATAAAATTATGGTTTTTTTGAGAGCAAACTACACACACACACACACACACACACACATAAATTTATGGCGCCAAAATACATGGTTAAAATTTGTTGATCATGAACTGCTCAGGGTTTGTGTCAGAGCAGGGGATAAGTAACTCGACAGCCCTGAAGTTATCATTCCACTGAAGTTGAAACTCCGTATTATTGATCATTTTCCATGAAAGTCTAGTAGTTCTCAGCTAATGACTTACACTACTTGTCTCATACTACTTTAGACTCTCAACTCAGTACATTTATTTAATTTTGCTTCTAGATTCACTGGGACTACTTTGAAATGAAGCACTGTAACCTTTTTCTCAAAAGCAACAAATATAAACAAATCATATAATATACATGCTTTTAATACCATATTAACTATGGTGACTTTGAATGATACATGTTTGTGTTCCACAGAATTTCTCTCTTCTCTAAGAAAATATATATATAAATATGTAAACTTTAACATTAAATGTACATTTATAATGTTAAATGTTTACATATATTTCACCATAGGTACATATGTGCACATATATGTATGTCTATTTATATTTGTGTGTGCAATTTTTTTATATATGTGATTTCCCGGAAAATAAGTAAATTTAATTTTCAGGATTATTTAACATTTAGTTTTATGATAATTTTTAGGCAACAGCTAAAGTCTTGCTTGAAGTATTATTTCAAACAAAGAAGCATGTGAATGAATTAAATGAACTAATCACTATGAAACACTTGCTATATGGTTAAGAAAAGAGACTAGCTCTAAAATCAAGAATATGATTGAAATCAAGTAAGAAAAATGAAAATTGATGATAGAGAAAGCAGTCGTAACAGTAGCAACTGATTTATAAAACAAGACAGAAGTAATTTTTTTGACAGAAGTAATTTTTATTTATATCCCTACATAAATATTTGAGAGCTGTCCACATTAAGCTGAAGTTCTAGGGTGATCTAAAGGAAAAACACTGAAATGAATCAGGGTAAAATTGAGACAGGACACATATCTTTTCTATATTAGGAAGTGGTCTTGAACATATGCTTATACTAAGGATTTGGGTATGATTTAGAGTTTACATTAGTTGTACAACTAGAAAGTTGTGGAATTTCCAAGAGGTAGTCTCATGGAAAAGCAGAGTGTAATGATGAGCTATAAAGGTCACTATGTGGGAAAAGAAACAGACCCCATCCTTGTTGCTATGGTCCGCTGGGATCAGCCTTGAACTAAACAGTGGAGAGTCTAGTGTCTGAAGCGCTCTCCCAATCGTGTACTTTACAGATGCAGATTTTTTCCATTACCCTAGCTGGTCATGTTACAAACCCTCACAGTAGGGACCACAGGCAAGTCAAATTATGTAAACCGAGAATAATAATGTGTCAACAATTTTATGATTTTGTACATGAGATGAAACCATGTCATTTCTCTTGTACTTTTTATTTGTTTATGTGAAAAAAACAATATCAGGACAGATTCTGGAAAAATCACTGCTAACATCAGAAATTGTAAAAATAAATACACTTTGAAGTGTTAACAGTATTTTCTGTGGTAACGAAAAGCTTTATTTTCAGTTGTATTTCATAATAAGAAAATACATTTGTTTCTAGGCTGAAGATCTATCCCAGAGCCTCATGCATGATAGATAAGTTGTCTGCATCCCCACCACAAGAACATATATATTTTTACAAAGGATTCTTTGGTTTGATATTTTTATGTACTTAATGAGCATTTGTTTTATTTCATGGCCCTGCATGCTTAAACATGCTTTTAAATAACAAGTTTTTAAACTAAAATTTGTGTGCCATTTACAACTTAAAGTGCATGTTGATTTTAGCACAGTGACAGTCATGCAACTGTAGCCACACACTTCATTTTGGTTATCCCCAAACAAAATACTCCACCTACTAGTTATCATCTCCCAACCCCTACCTCCGAAATCTAGGCTACCACTGAGCTTTCTCTACATTCATAGATGTTCTTATTCAGGATTTTATTTTTTAAAATTCAAAACAGAACATGCTCATAGAACAGTAAAGTCCTTAACATGGTCCAAGTCAGGGGTTTAGTCAGTGATCTCTCCATTCTTTTGCAGAACAATAGTGACAAAGCATTCATTTCATTCAACTGGTAGTTATTGGATCCTTTCAGTTCCAGAAGGTGTGTTTGAGTCACACCTTCCTGCTGCTGAGACAAACAGGAACACTTGACAGCACACAGCATAAATTAAGAGGTGTATTTTGGCTCATAATTTCATGGTATTGTTGGCTGGCTCATAATTTCACGGTATTGTTGGCTGGTAAGACAAAAACAAAATGGCAGAGAGGCAAAGAGGAGGAACTACCTGGCATTCAGGAAAGAAAAAGAAAAGAGTGAAGCAGGTAACAGAAGCCAATCTTCCAGGACCCACCTCCAACTAGGTTCTACACACTAACGGCGTAGGCAAGTACCAAAGTTATCAATGGATAAACTCACTGTGGAGTATGACCTGTCCCCACCCACTCACTTTCCAAACACATAAGACTTTCCAGGGACATCTCACATTCAAACTGTAACAGAATGAAATTGTTCCTGATTAAAAGTAGAACAAACCATAACAGGCATGGATCCAGACTTTAAAGGGTTTAGAGTCAGGAGAAAGATTATCAACAAACAAACAAACAAACAAACAAACACTATAACTAGTGTCATAAAAGACTGGAAGTGCAGCAAAAGAAAATGAAGGGTGTGTGTTGGCCTGAGAGAGGATTTTGATATGGGAAGTATTTCTTTACATCTGGCTAAGAACATACCCAGTTATAGACTAATGAACACTGAAGAAGATCGTATGTTTCATGTGCATGTTGATTGTTTCACATTAAGACCACTGAAATATTAAAGGTGATCAAATGTTAACATGATTCTGGCATCTACTCTGCGGTTTCTAAGGGTACAGATGAAACCACTCATTTACTTAATAAGCTAAAACCTCATGTTACCACAGAGAACAGCGTTGAATTCCCCTTCACATTCAAACACCATTAAGGTGCTGCTTGCAATCTGTAAAGGTTTATTGTGTGAGTCTTGCTTACCTGTGAGACCGCTTGTCTGCATCCTACAGAGAAATCTTCAGAGCGATTTTGCTGACACTTCCCAGCTTCTCTTTGGTGGGAATGATGAGGCAGCAGCCTCAGGACAGACAGACACTGTGAGTCCTGGGCTCAGCCAAATGCCTGGACGCCCAATCAGTATCTCAAACACAAGGTGACTCAGTGCTGCTACGTTTCACTTGTAAGTAAAAATAAGTTTTTGTTAGAATTCTTTGTTTGACAAAAGATGTGAGAATGTTCTCTCGTGTGTCTGTGATCGCTGAAATATGAGTATATTAAATAATATCATTTAAATAATTTAAGAAGCTTTTACCACACACACACACACACACACACACACACACGAGACAATTCCTAATAATCCATTCTAGTTCTAGGATAATAAATATGTAATGTTAACTATCACTTTAGAAAATATGATTTATAGGAGAATACTTTAAATAACATTGAAAACTGAACTCAAGGGAGGAACAATAGCGGAGAGGTAAATTTATCTAAAATTTTTGCTTCAAATACTGAAAATACCAAAAAATAACCCAACTATATTCCTCTTAATTAGAAAAAAATTGACATGGAATTCTAGAATTAATTTATAGATTATATTACTTTCTTTGATAAAATTGCTCCAAGTATTTCATGTCAAATCTACCAAGTAGAAGAAAATCAATATTTTGTTTAAAATTTATATAGAAATGGATATAGTTGTGTTTCTTCTTTTCAAGTATATAATTTGTTTCTATGAAGTCACTGTGTCTCTGTGCTTATCATATATAAAAGGATAGGTATAAGTGATTAGTGAGAAGTTGAAAATATTAGACCATAGTTTCTGGTTAAAAGCTGATTCTGAGGGTATCTCATGTTCCCCATTTCATAGCATTCTAATATTCATGTTATGGCATGACTACTGCTGGCTGCTCTTAGCCAAGTCTACAGATGTTATTTTAAACCTAGCTTCTGAATATGCTATTTTAGTTTACAAATGTACTATAGAAATCATTCATAAGAAAGAGCAAAAATTATTTCTATATTTTATAGTATATTCAGAAACTGTATAGTGTGGTATTCATATGGGTTGCAGCATTCTAAAGTATTGTTTTGATTAATGTGATCCCCCCATAACTAGAGTGTTTCTCAGGATATTAATCTCTCATCACCCTCACTGTCATTTTCTAGAGCTCGCACTATAATAGTGTATTAGTGTAATGCACACCGGGCTCTACATTTTCTTGTAAGCAAACACCATATTAAAGTGAAATATCATTTCAAAGTTTCAGCACTTTAGAGGAAAAAAATGTCAGTTTTGCTTTTGGTGAAGATTTACTTCTATACTTAATTACCTCCACCATCTTACTCTATCTCTGTTGAACACAATCAATTTATTCCACTTCTATGGTTATTGCTTGAAGTACACTGAAGCATGACAGAGTAAAATGAAACATCAGGAACAAAATGCAAAGGAGGTCAGACAAAGAATACAAATGGTAGGTGGCCATGAAGAGATGCTATTTGCTGGTACCTGTATTTTAGGCTTTTTGCTTCGCTATATGACTTGGATAAACACATAAAATTTTTTAAACCTTGTTTTCAACATACTCGTTTATTGAAAATGTGACTAAAGAAATATCCATGTAGAAACTTTTGCCAAAGAGAAAGTTATTAGTGAGAAGTTGAAAATATTAGACCATAGTTTCTGGTTAAAAGCTGATTCTGAGTGTATCTCATGTTCCCCATTTCATAGCATTCTAATATTCATGTTGTGGCATGACTACTGCTGGCTGCTCTTGGCCAAGTCTACAGTAAGATTCAGAATAAAAAAATGGAGGTAGATGACTTGAAAAGTTTTCATTTATACCAGAAAGGTTTGCAAAGTTTAAACCCAGAAGAGCATGGTTGCTGAAAAGATTGCCACTAAAAAGAAGCCAAGTGTTTTGTATAAGGACAGTAAGGAAGATGGCTCAAGGGGGTGAAAGGGTAAACAACTTTGAAAGATTTGGGAAGAGACACACAGGGCCCAGCCCCTCCAGGGACACATAGGCAAGTGTTTTTCAGGGTTCAGCTCTCCAGGAACTCAGAGACCTCTGCAGCCATAGTCGTAGGCGGTCAGGTGAATGGGTGAGCTGACGGCAGACCTTGGTGTCATCCACATGGTGCTAGTTTTTTAGACAAGAAGAAAGCAAGAGTTGTAGGGTCATGCAGTCTTCCATCATGATGTCAGAAGAAGGTCTAGGAGGCTGAGTAGTGTGCTCCTGAAAGAACAACAGTAAAGCTGTGAGAATGAAGCTGAAAGTACACTAGAGACTCCAGGACATTGAAGATATCTGGGATGTAATGTCTGCCAAGGAAATCCACAGGCAGAGGACAGAGTCAGCCCAAGAGAGAAGCAATGGGGGCTACAAGAAATAAGACAGTAGGGGCAAGACTTCCTATGCCCTTTGGAGCGTGTAACTCACTTACCCTGTCCTGGGTGCTGGACGTGGAGCCATAGGCTGTAACATGTGCTCTGCTGAGTATTGATCTGGCTTTGGTCCCATCCTTTCCTATACCCCTGTTTCTCTGTTTTGAAATGGAAATGGTTACCCTGTGCCATTGAATGTTGGAAGCAGTTAAATTTGTTAATTTTTTTTTAACATGGGCTCACATTTGTGAATTTACTTTGAGTCTTGGAGACTTTTTATTTGAACTCTTCAGCAATCTGGAAATGTTAATATTTTGGTGACTCTTAAAAATGAGCTAAATGCATTTTATACAATGAGATAGTAATGAGTCTTTGGAGGTTGTGGGTAGAATGTTATAGTTTAGATCTAAAATGTTTTCCAAAAGTCTTCTGTGTATGGAAAATGATCAGACCATAGGGACAGTAAACTCATCACTGAATTTATTCATTGAGTTCAGTAGCTGAATGTGCTATTAGGAAGCGGCAGCTAGTTAGAGGTGGGTCACTAATTATATGACATCGAAGGGTTTAATACTGCTCTGGATCCTCCTTTTCCCTCTATTTCCTGGCTGCTATATAATTGGCAGCTTTGCCTCACTATGACTCTCCAGGGCATTATTTCTTCCTTGGGACCAAACAACTACACATACTGAATCCTCTGACAACCATGATTCGAAATAAACTTTTCCCTTCAATTGCAGGTATTGGATATTTTGTTCCAGTGACAGAAAAGCTGGGTAACAGGGTACCCTAGAAAGACCTAGGATTGAAAGTCAGATGCATGAAGTGCAGGCTATGCTAATGACTAGCAAAGAAACAATAATACCACAGAAACAAAGTCTATAGGGCACTGCCAACAATCCAAAGTCTACAGAATGTGTAAGAAACACATGTTGAAATTTTCCCATTGCTTTTTAATTTAATAACAAAGAGGTCATTATGACCTTGGAAAGAATGATTTCTAGGTGGGAGTTGAGACATGATTTAATGAAGTATAATTAGGTGTAGCTATAGAGGAGAAACTGAATCTTATGATTTATATCTTGGAGAGTAGCAGGATAGAAAAAGAAGCATGCAACTATGTATTTAGAGTCTATGCCAAAAATAGGTATCACCTGGGAAAGTTAATGCAAAGATTGGTTGAGCAAGAGAGAATGAAATATGTAGGGTACACAGAAAATATCATTATATTTAGAAAAAGCAGAGATAGAGAAGACCCAAAAAGTAGAAAATTAACTGATAGAAAAACAGTGCACTGAAGAATCCAGAAGAACCATGACATCTAAATTATCTGGAACAGTGGAACCCTGAAATCCATACCATATGGGCTCAAGCACTGTCTTTTCTCAGGGATTTATCACTTTTGAGAAAATAACTTCTATTTCTTTATAGTCTTTGTACTAGGTTGCATTGGTGTCTCTGAAAAAGGTCTGTACTGGCAGATATCTTGTGCAAAACATGCCTAATTTCCATATGTGCACATGTGTGAGAGAGATTGTGTGGGAATATTGGAAAAGGATTTGAATAGTGAAAGCTAGAGTGAGGGGCCACATTTATAATATAAACTTTAAACATAATAGTTATTTGAAGTCTGTGTCGAGAGTTATAAAGGTCTGAGCCCCACTGTTTTCTAAATACTCAAATTTGGTATGCAGTTTTATGACAGGAAGTTGGCTTCAGAGCAGGAATGTATGTAAACAGAGAAATGTGGCTCACAGGAAAGTTTAGTTAAATCAAATTCTGAAGGCTGCCCCCTCTCTGAGCTTCTTCTGTATCTTGATTATTTGCAGATGCTTTCCATGAGGCTGGAGATGAAACCCAATCGTTAACCCCCCTAAAATTCCCAAAGCAGCTCACGGTCAGACCTGAGTGTGGACCAACTAAACCAAACAATGAGAAGGAAGTGGGAAATTTAATGCCATCCTGCTTCAAGATGCAGGAAATACTTTTTTCCCCTCCCTTAAGAATCAAACCTCAAGAATGAACTTTTAAAAGAGAGACAGAAAATTCAAGCAATACAAGTGCCTGCAGCAATCACTGTAAACATGAAGGGTTGTAAGTTATAGTTGTTCAGTCCTTTGACCTTACTATAAAATCACATGCTGAGCTCCAAATCCTATTGTCTTGCCAGAAGTACATAGCTCTGATTTTCTTGGCCATGAAAATGCTAAAATGCCAAGGGCTACAAATTGTCTTGTATAAGTTCATGGAAACTTACAGTTTAAGATAAATAAAGAACAAAAAAAGGATATATTTTGTCTCTCTCAGAAACTCTATCTTCATGGGTGAAAGCAAAAAATTCCCAGCGTACTGCAGTGCTGTCTACTATAAAGAACTAGCCAAATTTACCTGAAAACTAAGAGCTGTTTTGTTTTCCCCAAGTTAAGTAGCCAAGGAGAGTCCCAAAAAATTAAGACTGCTTTTGCTCTTAGAACTGTGCTTCTTGGCATGGCTCCTGTTAATGGACCAATGGAGAAACAAAATAAGGGAAGGCCTATTGGGAAAAGGCAGATGGACTGGAGGCAAGGCCCACCACATTTCTCTATCAGTGGCTCCCACTGAAGGAGCAATTTGAGAGATGAATCCTCTAGGTGCCTGCAGGCCCTGGAACCAACCGGAGTTTGAATCTGCACTTTTGCTGAGAATACTGCTTACCTCCTGGAGCATTGTGGGAAAATCTGGGGTAAACTAAGGAATTGCAAATGACTGTGGGTGCTACTCAAAGGAAGTTCACAAGACTCCCCAGAAAGTATGTCGAAGAATTGCTGGCACCATGGGTGTAGGGAGTTCTTGGGGAGGAGTAAGGTAGAATGTAACAGCTCTTAGATAAAAAGGAAGACAGGAATTCTTCCTGTAATTTCAAGCCGGTAATTTCAACAATCTGGGAGACGGAGCCAGGAATATCACAAATTGAATCCAGGTTGAGCGATTTAACAACTTAGTGAAACTGTGTCTCAAAACACAGAAGAGCGGGGAACCCTTCATGGTAATGGTTTTTTGAAATTTGTTCATCTTTCTCCTTCACTAATACCGGAGAAACTGAAGCCATGGAAAAAGAGGGAAAGACAGAAGAGAGCCATAGCAAATCCATGTCACTTTTCAGACATTTACTTTGTCATTTCAGGAATTTCAGGTGTATGGCTTACATTATCTTCTGTGTCCATGTCTCCTTGGTTTGCTTGTGTTGGGCTGGAAGTTTGAGATTGCATTTTGGTCTTTTGTTTTGTCATTTTCCTATATTTCTGGGTTTTGAGTGACTTTTCAAAGCTTCTCCCATGCAAGTACAAGCCATTTGCAGCTTGTACTTAAGTGGGAAAAAAGAACGTTTTTAGAACAGGAATGAGTTGGATAAAGTGGCGTAAATATGACTACTAGAGAGTGAATGGAATGTAATGGGATTGGGCCAAAGAGTTATTCACAAATGTAGCCTGTATTCTATAATGACAGGAGCTTCAATATGGTCTAGATGTGGGATCATTGCTGGAAAATTGAACCAATTTCATGTTCGTAACTTACAGGTCTAAGACTCTTCAGTAAACTCATGATATCTGACAGCTCAATTTCAGAATGAAGGCCTTAGACCCCTGAATTATTGCAGAATCTCATTTTGTTGTTTCTTATTTGACACAAAATTGTGAGTTCTTGGGTGTACATTTCTATGCCTGACTATTTCCTGAATCCTTTTAGAGAAAGATATGAAAATTGCCTTTTAAAAATAAATTTAGTGTATTTGTCCCTTAACACATTGGACATTCCTCAAATCTTTGGTTTACTAACAGTTTTATGACTTCTAATTCTACCACAATGAATTTATTTCAATTTATATGCATTTGCATAGTGCATTTGTGTGTTCACACAAAGATGCAGATTTAATTTCAGTTCCACTTCAC
The DNA here is from genome assembly GCA_004027295.1 of Dolichotis patagonum. Classification (NCBI taxonomy): domain Eukaryota; kingdom Metazoa; phylum Chordata; class Mammalia; order Rodentia; family Caviidae; genus Dolichotis; species Dolichotis patagonum. The sequence goes on along the minus strand of PVJX010007419.1, from coordinate 1,566 downwards.
AGTGACATGATACTCAGGACAAAGTGAAAGGGGTCAGTGTACATGGTACCATATGATCTGCCAGCACAACTCATTGCCTGGCCTGGTGTTAACACCCTGTTTCCAGCAAGGATACATCTTACCATAAGGGGGACAAGGGATGAAGAGCGGAGGGAGGGAAGTAGGACAAAAGGGATATTTTTTTAAAAAGAGATAACTGAAAGAAAAAAATGAGTCAGCTTTTGTACATGGGGAGGGGAAGAAGGGTTGAAGCAGGAAAAGGGAATGGCAAAAAAAATTAAGATATACTATACAGACCATGACCCACATCCCAAATCACCAAAGGACACATGGGAGGTACCCACGGGCCTAACTGGGCTACACCCAATGAACTCCAAGGGACTATCACTTGCCTGCAGTTAGCCCTGGAAGTCAACAGTGGGCCAGGTGATGACCAGTGCATGGGGGAAGCTTTTAAAAATCACTCAAAACCCAGAAATATAGGAAAATGACAAAACAAAAGACCAAAATGCAATCTCAAACTTCCAGCCCAACCCAAGCACACCAAGGAGATATGGACATAGAAGATAATGTAAGCCATACATCTGAAATTCCTGAAATGATAACAACTGAAGTAAAGAAACAACTCCAGGAAGCTATAAAAGAACTCAGATCAGAAATATTCTCTAGGTAAAAAGAAATGATAAATGTAAGGAAAGAAATGCTGAACACATCTAAAGAACACATAGTTAAAAATGAGAGGAACAGTGCAAAAAGATAGAAACCCTGAATGAACAATATAAAAAACAAAAAAAATGCATGTAGCAGATTCAAAGATATATACAGGAAATCAAAAATTCCATCAAAAGTTGGCAAACTGCCTTAATGAAAGTGAAGATAGACTTTCAGACCTCGAAGACAAGATTGCAGCTAGTGAACAGGAAAGGAATGATCTTTTAAAAATAACAAGGAATCAGGAAATAACAATTCAGCAGCTGCAAGATGATGCAAAGAAAAACAGCATAAGATTGATAGGTATAAATGAAAAAGAAGGTGACAACACAAATGATATTAAGAGGCTATTTACAGAAGTAATAGCTGAAAATTGCCCAAACATGAGAATGGAAACTGACATACAGATCAGTGAAGCATATTGAACTCTAAATAACTATAACCAAAAGAAAACTACACCCACATATATAATAATCAACATCCCATAAATACAACATAAGAAAAGAATATTAAAAGCTGCTAGACAGGAGACAGGTCACCTATAAAGGAAAGCCTATCAAAATCACGGCAGACTTCTCAACACAAACAATGAAATAAAGAAGAGCATGGAGTGAAGTATTTCAGATCCTAAAGGAAAACCACTTCCAACCCAGACTGTTGTAAAACTGTCCTTCAAAATGAATGGAGAAATGAGATACTTCCATGACAAAGAACAGCAGAAGAACTTCATGACCACCAAACCAATCCTGCAAAGAATACTGAAAGACATTCTAGATAGATGTAGGAAAAACCACCAAGCAAGGCAAACAATTAAACAGAGTGGAAAGGTAAAGAAGCAACAGCAGAAAGATAACA